>CAUYON010107587.1:0-41085 GCA_963573935.1 Arctocebus calabarensis
AGGGGGTCCAGAAGTCTCACGCTGTCTCCCTGTGTCCCCAAAGGGATGTTTCTGGGCAGATCTCTCCAGCCAGAGATGCCTGAAGTCTTCTCTCCCCAGTCTCACCGAGCCCAGTTGCAAGGAAGCTGTTACTCGGCCACCATCTTGGCTCTTCCTCTCTCGTCTTTACCATTTCTGATTTATGAAATTTGAGATTTTACTCTCTTTTTCCTGTTTAGGTTAGCCAATGGTTTATCTATTTTATTGACCTTTTCAAAAAACCAACTTTTTGATTTATTGGTCTGTTGTATAATTCTTTAGTTTTCAATTTCATTTAATTCTGCTCTAATTTTGGTTATTTCTTTTCTTGTGCTGGGTTGGGATTGGAATGTTCTTTTCTTTCCAGTTGCTTAAGATGTTCCATTAAGTTGTTAACTTCCTCTCTTTCTGTTTTCTTGAGGAAGGCTTATGTGTTGTAAATTTCACTCTTAGGACTGCCTTTGCAGTAACCCAGAAGTTGTGATAATTGTGTCTTCCTTGTCATTTTGTTCCAAAAATTTGGTAATATCCTTCTTAATATTGTCAGTGACCCATCTATCCTTCAGCATAATGTTATTTAGCTTCCATGTTTTTGTATGAGTATGCATATTCCTGTTGTTATTGAGTTCAACTTTTATTCCATGGTGGTCTGAGAAGATGCAAAGAATAATTTCTATTCTTTTAAATTTGCTAAGGTTGGACTTGTGACCTAGGATGTCATCAGTTTTGGAGTATGTTCCGTGGTCTGATGAGAAGACTGTGTATTCAGTTTTGTTGGGATGAAATGTTCTGTAGATGTCTGTTAAATCCAAATGTAGGATGGTTAAGTTTAAATCTAAAATTTCTTTGCTTAGCTTCTTTTTGGAGGATCTATCCAGCACTGCTAAAGGGGTGTTATAATCTCCGACTGCTATGGAGCTGAAAGTAATCAAGTTGCTCATGTCTGTTAGCGTTTCTCTTATAAATTGAGGCATATTCTGGTTGGGTACATAAATATTAATAATTGAAATCTCATCATATTGAGTAGTACCTTTAACATATATGAAGTGTCAATTCTTATCCTTCCTTATTTCGGTTGGTTTAAAGCCTATTGCATCTGTGAACAGAATTGCAACACCTGCTTTTTTTCTGCTTTACATTTGCCTGGAATATAGATGACCATCCCTTCACCTTGAGTGTATTTTTATCTTTTGTGGTAAGATGAGATTCTTGTATGCAGCAAATATATGGCCTGAGTTTTTGTATCCAGTCAGTCAACCCCTGCCTCTTTAGAAGACAGTTTAAACCATTCACATTAATTGAGATTATTGATAAGCCTTTTGAAAGTCCGTTGGACATTTTTAATCCTTTCGTGACCGTGGACGTTGGAATTTGATCAAAAGTTTCTAAGTGAGTTTACTTTTGTGGTTGAGGATTATGCTGGTCATTATGGAAGATAGATCTGAGAATATCCTACGGAGCTGGTTTAGTTATTGCAAATTTCTTCACCACATGGATGTCATTAAATTATTTAATTTCTCCATCGTAAATGAAACTCAGTTTAACCAGATACAGGATCCTGGGTTGAAAGTTATTTTGTTTTAGGAGATTAAAAGTCGATGATCATCCTCTTCTATCTTGAAAGGTTTCAGCAGAGAGATCTGCAGTTATTCTAATATTCTTCCCTTTGTAAGTTATGGTTTTCTTATTTCTGGCTGCTTTCAGAATTTTCTCCTTCATATTAACTTTAGTGAACTTAATTATGAAGTGCCTGGGGGATGACTTATTCTGGTTGAGTCATGCTGGGGTTCTGAAACTTTCTGCTATCTGAATTTCAGAATCTCTTGGTATGTCTGAAAAGTTCTCTTTCATAATCTCTTGAAGAAGAGACTTTATGTCTTCTGAAGCCTCTTTGTCACTTTAGGGGTTCCCTATGATGTGAATATTGGTTTTCTTTGAATTATTCCAGAGCTCTCTGAGAGAATGGTCTGTTTTTGCCTTCCATTTCTCTTCCTCTTTGATGGTTTGGGAACGTTCAAAATCTTTGTCTTCAGTGTCAATAATCCTTTCTTCTGCTTGCTCCATTTTGTCACTTAGGGATTCTACCGTATTTCTCAGATCTTAGAGGGCTGCAACTTCTTGTCTCAATATGTCAAAATCTTTGGTCATTTTGTCTTTGAATTCATTGAATTCTTGACATATCTTTTGGATTACTGCTCGAAATTCTAATTCCATCTTTTCCTCCATTCTGTTGATATTATTTGCTTTCCAGATTCTGTATTCAATTTCTGACATCTCAGCTATTTGTTTAAGCATGGGATCTTATGCTATGTCTGTCTTGTCGTTCTTTGGAGGAGTTGCTCTAGTCTGATTAATCATATTGGCAGACTTTTTCTGTTGATTCTGCCCCAGGCTGTTTTTTCACTGTTGCCTCCGGCTGTCCTCAGAGTTGGGGAAGTGTCTCTCCAAGATTAATCCCTGGCAGTATCACTCTATAGTTGGTGGAACTTTGTAGGGAGTGACTCTGTATAGCTCCTCTGGGACTGTCCCAGCCAGAGAGTTCTGGCTGTGGGAGCAGCCCCAGAGTGTGGCACCCTGGATCTGGCAGGGGGATGGGATGGTGCACACGGTTCTGGGAGTGCAGGCACCCAGTGACTTTGGCAAAGATAGCCCATGCATCTAGCAGTCTCTGGGTGGTAGGAGGGATCCAGCTAGAGACAGGGAGGACTCCAGAGGGTGAGCCCCCGTCCCTCGGCTTCCAGAGTCCCTGCCCAGATGGGTGGGGCCAGCACAGAGGCAGGTAGGGTATAGGAGGAAGGATGTGGGTTGAGCGGCTCCTGGAGTTCCTGGCCGGAGGCAGGCATGCAGAGGCCCAGCTGACGTGGGATGTGGAGCCTCATGGTTGCCTGATGAGTCCCTGGCCAAAGGTGGGCCTGCGGAGGCCCCGCAGTCATGGGGTGCAAAGCTGAGCAGTTGCCCTTTGAGTCCATGGCCAAAGGCGGCCCTGAAGAGGCCCGGTGGTCATGGGGCGTGGATCTGCATGGTCGCAGGCGGAGTCCCTGGCTGGGGGCGGATGTACAGAGGCCTGGCATTCACCTGGGAAGGTCCTGGCCAGGCGTGGGCCTGGAGAGGCCTGGCAGGTTCAGAGCCCGGAGCCTCGTGGTCGTGGGTGGAGTCCTTGGCTGGAGGTGGAGTTACGGAGGCCAGGCGGGTGTGGGCTGCAGGGCCATGCAGTTTCCATGGGAGTCCCTGGCAGATGGTGGGCTGTGGAGGCCTTGCAGGCGCAGGGCCGTCCAGTTGCCAGGGGAGTTCCTAGCTGGGGTGGGCCTGAGGATTCCTGGCCAGAGGCGGGCCTGCAGAGGCCAGGTGAGTGCCGGGCGCATGCCTGCGCTGTCTCTGGTGATGTTCCCGACTGGAGGCAGGCTTGCCTAGGCTCTGCATGTTCCAGTCACGGGCCCAGGCCCATGCGGTTGCTGGCAGAGTCCCTGGCTGAGTGCGGTCCTGCGGAGGCCTGGCTGGTGTGGGGCATGGGGCCATGCAGTAGCCAGCATTGTCCCTGGCCAATGTAAGACCTGCAGCGGCCTGGCAGGCACAGGACGTGGGGCCATGAGGTGCCAGGGTAGTTCCTGCCCAGCGGCAGGCCTGCTGAGGCCTGGCATGTGTGGAGTGTGGGGCTGTGCAGGTTGCCAGCAGAGTTCCTGGTAGAAGGTGGGCCTGCTGAGGCCCAAAGGCATGGAGCTGCCCAGTCTCCGGAGGAATTCCTGGCCGGAGGCGGACCTGCGGAGGTCCTGCGGGTGCAGGGCACAACCCGTGCGGTCACTGGTGGCGTCCCTGGTCAGTGGCAGAGCTGCTGAAGCCCATTGGGCTTCTGGCATGGGGCATGGGGCTGCGCAGTCACCTGCTGATTCTCTTGCCAGGGGAGGGAGACTCGCTGTGGCCCTTCATAGTCTTTTGCCGGTGAGGGTGCTTGTTCTGGCAGGCAGGGAGGCTGGGGCACTGCTCAAGAACCTCCTTCTTTAGACTCAGCAGGGGTTAGGCTTCTGGTTCATCAAGTAAGGGGGTAGGTGTGTACTGTAAATTCAGAATGGTAGGGAAAACTTTAGTTCAGCTTTTCTGCCTAGCAAGAGAGTGTTCAGAGTCACAGCAGTGTCGCTTTGAAGAAGCAGACCCCACTTTCCATAGCACTCTTCCACTGGGTGAGACAGGAGGTCCACAGTTCACCGCTTATCTGTAAAAAACCTGATGCTTGCTTTCTTAGCGTTGCAGCTTGCCTCAGCAGAGGTGACCTGCAGTCATCACTTCTATCTCTTGGCTGGGTTCCCACTATTCAGCTTAATTGGGCAGTTTCTGGAGGTTATCTTTCCTTTTGGACAGGAACCTCTTTCGGAAGCTGCTTCCAGTCGACCATCTTGCTGCACCCCCTCCAACAAAACCTCATCATTTTCTTATCCTTGGCAAGGCTGAGTGAATGTTTGGAGAACTCAGATTTTTTCATGTGTAAAATAGGGTCAAACCAATCCTGTGAAAGTCTGATGTGAAAACATTTTCTACTGGTTGTGACTATGGTGAGGCATAGAGGGCACTGGCTATCTTTAGGAGGAGGATGCTCCTATAAGCAGGGGTAAGAATGGGCAGGCCTTGCACATAATGTGGAAGTGTGCCTCTTTTCCTTTCTTTCTGCAGAACTGCTCCACATCTTCGTGGCATGCTAGTAAAGAAAACAGAGGAAATGTCATCACACCAATATTGTAGATGATGGCATGGGGGAAGAAATTGGCTGATTTAATGGCAAATAATATATATGGGGGTAGAGCTGAGGATGGGATAGATTCAGCACTTGAATGATACTTCTTTGATCATTTTTGTACATGTTTATGACAAAGTTGATCTCAGCTTACCCATAAAGTTGGGGAAATGGCATAGGGTACCTTGTTCTAGGCCTTTGGCATCCTCTGCTTTGGCCCATGATGCCAGTTTAGCCAGGTATCTGTTTTCTTTTTCTTTCTTTCTTTTTTTTTTTTTTTTTTTTAGACAGAGTCTCATTTTGTCACTCTCGGTAGAATGCCATGGTATCATAGCTCACAGCAACCTTAAACTCTTGGACTCAAGTGATTCTCTTGCCTCAGCTTCCCAAGTAGCTGAGAATACAGGCATAGCCATAACATCCAGCTACTTTTACAGATGAGATCTTGCTCTTGCTGAGGCTGGTCTTCAACTCCTGAATTCAGGGAATCCTTCCACCTTTACTTCCCAGAGTGCTTGGATTATAGCCATGAGCCACTGTGCCCAGCCTTATAGCCCATCTTAAGGCATGCCCTGAGGCACCTTTCCTTCATATATACAATGCAGGTGATAATAAACTGGCCTTCCTACCTCTTTTACATTTGTGTGCGATAATCAAATATAGTAGCAGACATAAGAGCCTTTTGTGAATTATGAAGCATCATGTATGTGTGATGTGGAATCATTTTCTCCTAAGTGCTCATTCTTTTGTAATCTGATCTGACCAGAGCCTGTTTATGTCTAATTGCCAAATTACATGCCTCCAATTTGTGGTCTCTGATATTAAGGTCATCCTTCTGAATTCTTTCAGTCAGCGCTGTGCTGGGCTGTGGGGATAAGATCAGGATGATTCTGGCTTCTCAAGGGCTCTTAATCTGCTGAAGGGATATGGCTGTCTCATAGTAGTCCATCTCTTATAGTATTTAAAAACACACACACAACTTTATTAAAATTTTGTTTACCATAAAATTCACTTTTTTATAGATCAACTTATTCAATTGTTTTTGTTATGTTCACAGGGTTGTAGAAGTATTGCCACTACCTCAACATTTCCATCACTTCAAAAAGAAATCCTGAACTCATTAGCAGTCACTTCCCATTCCTCCCTCTTCTGAGGTCTAGCAAACAATGATGTGCTTTCTATCTCTGTGAATATGTCTACTCTAGACACTGAACATGAAAGGAATCATGCACTACATGACCTTTTGATACCTTGGATAGTCTTCATAGTTGTTTTTCTCTTCCTTTTCTTTTTGCCATGTACTGATTATCAAATATTTCACTAGATCTTTTTGGGTTGTCCTTTCCTGAGCCAAGTTCTAGGGGAGTCAAGAAAAGACCCTTTTATCCCTTAAACAAGTACTTATCAGAGGCCTCCTTTGTGTCAGATACTCTGGTAGGTACTGGTGTTATGTCACATGGGCTCCTGTACAGTCTGATAAGGGTAAACCAACAAAGCATGGGCAAAACCTAAATGCATTTACATAGTCAGGTGATGAAATAATCCCTCACCAAAGATATTTTACTACCAAAATCTGAAGAAATAGACCTGGACATTCTAAATACAGCATTTGCAAAGGAGCTAAGGTAGAAGACAGTCTGGTGTGTACTTTGGCCTGAAAGGAAGCCAGTATGGCTTCAAAGCTCTGAAGAGAGAGCCCCCCCAAAGTGAAGTCAGCCTGGACTAGATTGTTTGAAGCTTTGTAGAAACAGGTTTGGATTTTATCTAAATGCAATGGATGGATGTAGACCAGGATAATGACATTATCTGATTTGGTTGGAGAAAATGTGGGCACATTGTGAAGAATATATATTAAAGGCAAAAGAGAGAGCAGAGAAAATATTAGGGAAGCTTTTGCAAATGTCCTGGCAAGGGGTACTAGAATCTGGGATTAAAACATGGCAGAAGAAATAGAGAAAAGTGGACCAATTAAAGGTTATAGGTTTTAAAAGTAAAATCATTTGTGGAATAGGGATTCTCTCTTTTGTCTGCTTTGTGACAGATTAGATAGCAGTACTAGGATAGTTTCATATCTGGGCCCTCTGTTCTGATTCAGAGGTACATGTCATAGTTTTTTGTGCTAGCACCATATGTTTTAGTTCCTATAATCTTGTAGTATCGCTTGAAATCTGGTAAAATGATGCCTGATTTGTTCTTATTTCATAAGGTTGCCTTGGCTATTCAGGATCTTTTCTGGTTCCATACAAAGTGTAGAACTATTTTTTTCTACATTTGCAAAAAATGTTGGTATTTTAATGGGTATTGCATTGAATCCATAAATCACTTTAGATATGATAGACATTTTAATAGTGTTAATTCTGCTGATGCATGAGCATGATATGTTTTTCCATCTGTTCACATCCTCTGCAATTTCCTTTCTCACTATTTTGTAGTTCTCCCTGTAGAGCTTTTTCATCTCCTTAGTTAAATATAGTCTGAGGTATTTTATGATCCTTGTTGCCATTGTTAAAGGATTAGATAGTCATGTGTAGAAGACAAAAACAGAATCTGCATCTCTCACCACTTACAAAAATTAATGCATGATGGATGACTGACTTAAATGTAAAGCATGAAACTATAAGAATTCTAGAAGAAAATGTTGGAAAAAGTCTTATAGATATCTGCCTAGACAAAGAATTTATAAGAAGACCCGTAGAGCAATTATAATAACAATGAAAATAAATAGGACTTGATCAAATTAAAATGCTCTACACAGCCAGAGACATGATCAATAGAACAAATAGACAACCTACAGAATAGGAGAAAATATTTACATGGTATACATCTGATAAAGAGTTAATAAACATTTATCTAGAGAAAACTTGAGCAAATCAGCAAGGAAAAAAATCAACCCCATTCAGAAGTGAACAAAAGACATGAACAGAAACTTTCCAAATGAATGCACATTAATGGCCAAAAAAACAACATGAATAAATGCTCAACATTTCTAATCATCAGGAAAATGCAAATCAAGACTGCAATGAGGTATCACCTAATTCCAGTAAGAATGGCTATTATCAAAAAGTCCCAAATAACAGATGCTGGAGTGGATACTGAGAGAAAGGAACATTTATTGACTGTTAGTGAGACTGAAAACTTGTACAACCTCATTTGATCCAGCAATCCCACAAGAAAAAAAAAAACCCATTTTATCAAAAAGACACTTGCTGTTGAATGTTTATAGCAACAGCATTTACAATCACAAAGTTGTGGAAACAGCCCAAGTGCCCATTAATTAAATGGATTAATTAAATGTGATATTAATTAAATGTGACATATATATATATAATGGAGTACTACTCAGCTGCAAAAAAAAAAAAAATTGTGATCTACTATCTTTTGTAACAACCTAGATGGAAGTAGAGACCTATCTTTTTGAGTGAAGTATCCCAGAAGGAAAAACAAACAGGACATGTACTCAGTACTAATTTGAAACTAATTGATCAATAATACTTATGTGGACATATGGAATGAAAACTCAATAGATAACAAGCAGGGGGAGGAGAGGATGGTTAAATTCACAGGTAATGGGTACAAAGCACACTATCTGGGTGAAGGGCACAATTATAACTTTAACTCAATCTGTACAAAAGCAAATTATGTAACCACAACCTCCTTTCCCATAATACTTGTATTCTGAAATTTAAAAACAGTAGAATTAACAGATTTTAGAGTTGAGTATATGATGGAGTCAGGCTATTTGTTTCTGGCTTGTACTCTTGGTTATATATTTAATGAAATGATGGCAAGTGAATTCAGATTGGTTTGGGGACATGTTAAGTTTGAGATATTATAAAAAGTCTAGATAGAAAGATTAACTAGACTTTAATAATATACACAAGTCTGGAGCTTATAGGAAAGATTGCATTGAAGATTTAAAATCAGGACTCATCAGTGTGTAGGTGGTACTTAAAACCACAGGAATGTTAGACTCTTACAGGGGGAGAGAGTTTAGAGACAAGAAAAAAGAGAAACAAGATTTGAGGAGCCCCCACTATTAGGGAAAGTAGAGAAATAAGATGCCCACAAAAATATAGAAAGGAACAGCTAGGAAGGGAGGGGCAACCATGGCAACCATTGCTGTGGGATCACTAAGAGAACTTTTTCCTGATTCCAGCGCAAAAGTAGCATGAGTCAACAGGACTTGAATTCTAGCATTGAATGAATGAATGACCAGCAAAGTATAGGAAGATAATGGGAAGTGTGGGAGAGAAAAAGGAGAAGGGGAAACAGAGACAGCAGGACAAAGCCTATGTTTTTGTAGCTTTCGTCACCTTTTGAGTAAAACCTGCACATAATGGACTTGGCTTCAGAGCCTAGTAGGAAAAGGTCTAGTAGTTTCACTCTCTATAGTAGCTATAAATTAGAAAGCCTTCTGGGAAAAAATGTGTTGTGGACAGATTAGAAAGTTTAGGATCAAACAACCATAACAGCACTAGGTCATGCTTCACTCAGGATGATTTTTCTTCATGTTTTAGTGCTTGGTCTTTGTCATAGCTGACAGAATTGTACTGTTTTACCTTGGAAAGTTATAAATGGAGAGACATCCTTAGAACTTATTTATCTTTGAGAGCATGAATCTTTGCTTCTTCAGTCTAGACATGCCCATTCATTATTAGATGGGGTAAATTATTATATCTGAGAGATAAATTACGTCCTTTGGTGATATGTGTATACTTTATTTTTATAGTTGGGTTTTGTAGTTTAATGAATGATGCAATTTTGCAAATTACTCATGCTAAGTAATTTTTGGTATTTAGAAAGTACCTATGTGAAGTCTACCTGAGTTCAACGGTCATTTCACACCTATCATTCATTTTGGAAAATCACTGGAAAATTGTTTTTTCCTACTTTAATAATCTAGATTACCATTTACCTATGCTCTGTTGAGTTTAATAGGTTATCTGAAAACCTATATATGCCAAATAATTTGACAGCTAATTCATTATCAATAATTTTCTTATTTTTTAAATGAATATATGCAGAGAAATCCTAGTCTGGTTTGAAGCTGCTGCATATGGATTAACATTACTGAATTTAATTGCAGTTTAAGAATTTTGTTTATGGAAATGAATGCAAAACAGTACTTGTGTTAATTAAAGTTGGAGAGAAAGAAAAGCATTGGCAATCTGCCATTGGCTTACCTTTGATCTTTAGTTGTGAGTTGAAATGTCCGGTTGTTTATTACCTTGGCCTTCGTCCATTACCCTTTATGTGAATTTAAATAAATTGTAAATCCCTGGATATGATTTAGTAATTTCTTTGATCTATTGATGAAATAAGGAATTGTGGCAATCATGAAATTTGTGAAAAACATCTACTTATTAAAATATTCTTAAAAACTGTTAATAAATTCTTACTGTGAAATGCCCTTGGTTTAGCATTTTCCATTATTTTGCTATTCTTAGTATCTTTAGGAATAGATAATAGATGCAATTTGGGAAAAGGCAATCTTAATATGGTGACTAAGAATGTGAACTCAGAAGTCAGACTTTCAGGCCTCAGATCTTGGTTCTGACACTTAATAGTCTTGTGGCTTTTAGCAAGTTACTCAATTTCTTTGTTCCTGACCTTCCTTTTCTGTAAATCTGCCATCAATATTAATGCTCAGCTTATAGGATTATTCTGGGGATTACCTGTTTAAGCACATTGAAATCCAGAGGGCTTAGACTTATACCTGGGTCATAGTAAGACCAGCATTACTGTTAGCAGTTCTTATTTCCTTCATTATTATAATTACTTATTTGAGTTTTTGAAATAGAGGAAGTGGCAGTGGTTATAAGCATTATCATTTTCTTGTTATTAGTTCCCTTCAAGGAAATCTTGCACAGAAAACTGCATTTTGTATATCTGATTACTTTCATACCATATGGAGGCATGAAAATTATTTTCGTAATCCTTTGTGTAAATGAAAATCCAGATTCTCAGTAGCAGTAGGTAAAATGGAACTGAAGAAAAAGTAGTGAAATAGATAATGAGCAAGGAGTTATGAATAAGTTATGCAGGTTTTAAAGGTATCATGTGGACACATCACAATATTTTTCAAAAAGACATCCTCATTGGTTACAGAAAATATGGAACACCAATATGTTTCACAGTATGGAACATCTTTTCCCAGCCCCCTTTCCTTACCTTATACATTAGTTCTGTAAGTAATGAACCTGTTACTGTGAATAGCCTCCTACATTCCATTTGTCCATTTCAAGGCCCTATTCTAGCAAGATTGTGAAGGTACTGAGAAGCTAGATTGTCTGGAGGTCCTGAGAAAAGAAGGGCTGCTGTAGAGAGGAATTGGAGCTCACAGACTCCAATCCTAAGAGGTGGCTCCTCTATTAAGAGCACAGCAGCAGCAATAGGTGTTTAGGTTTTTGTATCCTCCAAATGTGTTTCACAGGTATATAACAAATGTAAAATTTACATTAAAAATGTAATGTAAAATTATATACAGGTTGAATATCCTAAATCTGAAAATCCAAAATTTCAAATGTTTCAAAATCTAAAACTTTTTTGAGTGCCAACATGAGTGATGTTCAAATGAGATCCTCACTGGAGGATTTTGGATTTGGATTTTTGGATTTGGAATGCTCTACCAGTACACATTCTGCAAATATTTTAAAAATTAAAAAAAAAAATCTCAAATCTGAGATACTTCTGATCCTAATTATTTTGTATAAGAGATTACCAACCTATAATATACATACATTATACATATGCAAGTGTGATTGTATGGATGGATGTGTATGCATATATGTATATTGTAGAGAGGTCAAACAGCTAGTACACATTTTTCTCATTTTGGACTTTGAATAAATGCATAATTAATTTTGTTTCCATATTTTTAAATCTATTACAGTGGTAAAAGGCTCTTAATCTTGTCCATATTTGAAGTGGAGTAAAATTGTGATATTTATTAGAGTAACATTTTTAATGATAATGATAAAATATCCTATATTAGGGAAATGAAAATCCGTCCATTTGTCTTTGAGATACTCTACTTGTATGCATTTTGCAAATATTTCAACATCTGAAATCCAAATACTTGGGACAATTTTAAGTAGGTTATACAAACAGAAAATTATTTAATGGATACTATTTTTCCCTTTTTGAGTTTTTAACTACATGAAATATCTGGGGAAGCAGGATTTAAGCTTATGACATGTCTTCTTGATTTGGGACTTGTTCTTTTTTTTTTTTTTTTCTTTTTCTTTTTAGAGATAGATTCTGACTTAGTCACACTTGGTAGCTTGCTGTGGCATCACAGCTCACAGCAACCTCCAGCTCTTGGGCTTAGGAGATTCTCTTGCTTCAGCCTCCTGAGTAGCTGGGACCACAGGCTCCCTCCATAATGCCCAGTTACTTTTTTGTTGCAGTTTGGCCAGGGCTGGGTTCGAACCCACCACCCTCAGGGCATGGGACCAGTACCCTACTCACTGAGCCACCCCTTTTGGCTTGTTCTTAATGGTTTTATTTGTTTCCTTTTTGTGAAGTTGTCCTCTTGGAGGTGAGGAATTTGTATAATAAAACATAAGATGAGATGAGAAAATAGAGATTACTGTTTTCCAAAGTGGCTAGAGAAAGCATTTTTGTGACATGCAGGGTAACCACCTCATTCTGGTTTGCCTAGGACTGTCTCAATTTTTAATCACTGAGATTCCCTTTAGTCCCTAGGCAAACTAATATAGTTGGCCACGTGCTTGTTTGCAGCTACTATGTTTATAAATCTTGCCATATTAGAATTTATATCTTTTCCCTACTAGTGTCAAAGGCTTTGCATCTAAAAGTAAGTGTGGAAAATAGAAAAATAAATCTAAGATTAGCTAACTATCCTGTAAATGCTAATAAGCAAGCCAGAAATGTTTCATGAATAGGACTGAATTTATTTTCAAACCATTTTTCTTAGTCATGAATCATTGCCATGTAGGAAGAGCTAGATATGCTTCCATAGCTTTTAAATTTTACAAAATTAACCATAAGATAGTGCCTGACCCCTAGCATCTCGTTGCTGTCACCTAACACCTTTTTACAAACTTTCTAGTTTATTTTCCCTTTGTTCTTTGTCTGAACAACAACATTTAGTGCTTGTTAGAACATACCTGTTGAAATTAGTTCAGTGAGCATTTTCCCATTTTGCCAGAGGGGTATGTTTTTCTTTCTTCTTGGTGTATTGCTTGACAAAAATACAAATGCCCTGAAGGGAGCATAAAATATGAGGTAAGTCAGAGGAGAGCGAACTAGTGAGCTGCATGCATTACTAGGACACTGTTAGGTACAGCGGTTGTTATAAAGAGAAACACCAGGCCCCACAGCTCAGGGCAACTCCAGCTAAAATGCTATTATGTCATGAAAAAAGTATAATGAGAAAATCTAATATGTATGCCCTGATCCTCATATGTATATTTTCTTCTGGACATCTTATAGCCTTTTCTGTTGTGCTTATAAATTGAAAAATAAAAATGGTATGATAGAGCCTTTGGTATACTTTGAAATCTGCATGTCTTCTAGCAACTTTCCATCTTGCTTGCGGCAGCTCCCAGACAAAAGAACATTGCCTACAAGAAACAAAAACTGCTACTTTCATATCTTCACATTTGAAAAATAGCTGTGATTTTAAAGGACAGTTTATCATTATCAGGAATAGACTCATATACACAGCAGAATGATTAAAACTTTTATACCTTTGTGTAGGATCTTTTGAGTAACTCAGATATCCTTGACTTTACATTAAAATAGATAAATGAATTAACGATATAAGTCTCTAAGATATAAGAAAGAGTGGTATTTCTCTTTGATTGTTTTTCCCAAGCCTGTGAGAATTTGTGGTTGGGCCCTTCACCTGTGAAACAGGTCCCAGGTGTGAATTCCTTATTGCTTCCTCAACAGGTGGCTGCATGCGTGGAGACCTGTGTACCCAAAGCAGTCTCTCCCTGCATTTCCACTTTATAATGATGCCTCATGACCTCCTTCTCACCATAATGTACAACTAAAAATCTCACAGGAATGCTTCCAGCAAATTCTGCAGGTTCTTTTTTTTTTTTTTTTTTGTTACAGAGCCTCAAGATGTCACCCTGGATAGAGTGCCCTGGCATCACAGCTCACAGCAACCTCCAATTCCTGGGCTCAAGCGAGTCTCTTGCCTCCGCCTCCCAAGTAGCTGGGACCATAGGTGCCCGCCACAACGCCCGGTCATTTTTTGGTTGCAGCCTTCATTGTTGTTTGGCGGGCCCGGGCTGGATTCGAACCCACCAGCTCAGGTGTACGTGGCTGGCACCTTAGCCCGCTGAGCCACAGGCGCCGAGCCTCTGCAGTTTCTTTTTAACATAAGAGAAAAATCACATGATTCTATACATCAATTACAATAATAAATAATTCTTTTGTTCCTACTCCAACCCTTGTTACCTTAAATCAAATTGGGATAAAATTCTTTGGCAACAGAGACTGATTTTTGTTCACCTTTGTATCTCTTGTATACAACACAACACACCATACAACACACGTTGGTACTGAGGAAATACTTGTTGGTCATTTGAGTAGAGCTTTGTCTTGTGCCTGGTAAGTTAATAAATATTTTTATATTTGTTTCTTTCTCTTTCTCCCTTTTTTTTTGGTGGGGATGGGAGAGACAATGCTATAGCAAAAAGCATCTAGAAGTTGTATTTTGTGGTTAGTATAGAGTGCTGGACAGGGACTCTCTACTACTGATAGCTCCGCAGTTGGCAGTCGTGGTTCAGTACTTCCCTTGTCACCCAGATTATAGAGGCAAAAATGGTAAAGAGTTTATTCACTTTAGACTCTGTCTCTAAAAAAAAAAGAAATATTTAGTGCTGTTTATATTGCTTTTCTCTTTTTATTAACAGATTTAGGTTGATTTTTGGTGATAAAGATGTTTTATTTGGTCTCATTTATGAAAAGGCAGAGCAACTTGGAATACTTTCTGCCATTTTCGTATAAATATCTGCATTAGCTCACCATTAACATCCTAGTTTGACATAAAATTCCACTCTTTCTCCACTGCTCTACTTTTGTTCAGGCCATCAGCATTTTTTACTTAGATTCCTGCAAAAACTCTTAATTGGTCTCCAGTCTCCAGCTTTGTCCTTTATTTACCTCCCAATCTAGTCTATACCCTCGATATTAAACAGATATTTCTGAAGGTCACATATAGCACCTAACATGTGCCTTCCTTTTAAAAATATGTTAATGGTTTCCCAGTCTTTAAGGTGAAATAGGAGCCCCAGTCTTGCTGGCCTGGGTGCTGACTGCATCCAGCACCTTCCTGCAGGCTGTCTTCTCCCTAACAAAGTAGCCACACACACTCAGTCATTTGTACTGTCAGCTGCCTCAAGCCCTCCTGTCCTAGGACCTTTGTACATGTGTTCCCTTGCCTGGAATGCCATTTGCCTGACTGGCTTTTACTTTTAACAGCAGTTCATTTTACATGTCAGATTTTATCACTTTCTTTGAGATTGTTTCCCAGGCTACTTTTCTTACCCCAGTTTTCCACAGATAACAAGTACAGTGGTATTTGTGGCCTAATGGCATCTGTTCTTTCCTCAGTTTTGGGTTTTGTCACCTCTGTGCTGCAAAGGCTTTTATATTGGTTCTTACTATATCACAAGCTCCTTGAGTGTAGACACCTTAGTAACCCCAGGCCTTAAAATAGTGCCTGGGGGCATGGTAGGTAATTGGTTTTTGTTTGAATGAAGTAATTAACTTATTCCTAATATTAATTTTCTTTTCATACTTATCTGTCTGTTGAAGTACATTTGTGGAAATAAAAAAAAAATCAAAGAGAACATATACTTTAATGATATAAGTAGAAAGGTAAGCTAATTTAATCTTTTCCTGTCTCAGATCTTACAGGATGAAAATGAAGGATAAATGCCTCACATTTTTACTTATATCTGCTGTAAGTCACAAGTGATGTTGGCCACTGCAGTCGTATCAGATTTTTAAAAACTCAGAACTGAAGTAGGTTTTTAATTCACTTTTCTTTTTAAGGATTTATATTTTATTTGAGTGTTTTTATAGTTTGAGAAATTTGATGGTAGGAACTTGTTTTTTTCCATTAAGTAATTCTTAGAAGAAAGATAAATGATAAAATAAGTAAAAATCCCAATGAATTATGACATATGAAATTTCTTATACAAATCTATGTACCTTGCCAGATTATTTGGACCTAATTGTAGCTAATTATCATTTTTGGAATATATATCCATGAAATTTATATAGCGTGTTAAATTCAAATGTAATTTGGTTTTAACTAGATTATGATTACATACACTTCTTTGTTCAGAGAAGAGTCTTCTACTTATTCCATTATTAAAATCACATTTTTTTTATATGAATAACTTGTAGAATATCATTTTGGTAACATGTAAGTAAGTTTATTATGAAAAGAAAGTCTTTCTCCCAACCTCTTCCTATCCTCAGTCTTTTCTATTCAGAAGTAGTATCTTTTCCTTCTTCATTCTTAAAATTAAATGTAGCATTTGTAGTCTATTCTTCCCCATACCATTAGCCACAGGCAATACCTGATCTGTTTCTCTAGTTTGGCATTTTGTAAAATATCATATAAATGGAATCCTAAAGTATATGGTCTTGTGAGTCAAGCTCCTTTTACTTGTCATATTGCATCTGATATTCATCCATGTTGTTGCCCATATCTGTAATTTGTTCCATTTAGTTCTTAAATAGTTATTTTATTCTGTGGATGTACCAGACTTTATTATTTTACTCACCAGTGGAAGAATATTTGAATATTTGGAATATTTCCATTTGGGGCAAATTACAAATAAAAATAAACATGCACAAATAGGTTTTTATGTAAACATATGCCTTCATTTTGATAACTTAAATGCCTGAAGTAGACGTTATTGATCTTATGGTTAAGTGTGTGTCTAAGTTTATAAGAAACTTATAAAAAAACTTCAACATTCTTAGTAGCAATAATCAGAAACCTAGCATTCTATATCTAGTTAGAATGTCAGTCTAGGGAGAGAGGAAATAATGGCACTTTTGCACATGTAAGTTTTCATTATCTATTACTGCTTAATAAGCCACACTGAAACTTAGTAACTTAAGACAAAACAATCATTAATTTTCTATGTTAATTTGCAAATTAGATAGGGATGGGAAAGCTTATATTTGCTCCATGTGATGTCATCTGGGGTGAATGCACTGAGGGAATGAGAAGTCTTCACTTCCAACATGATTCCTTCTCATGGCTGCATGTTGATGTTGACTGGAAGTTCATCATGGGCTTTTCCATGCAGTCTGGACTTCTTCAGAGCCCGATATCATATCTGGGTTCCAAAGACAAGCATCTTAAGAGAGAGCATTGTACAGAAACTATACTAACTTTTTTGATGGGCCTTGAGGGTCTCACAAAGTATCATTTTCACTCTTGTGTTATTAGTTGAAGTAGTCACAAAAGCCTGTCAAGGTTCAAGAGGAGATATAGCCTTCCTCTCTGTCTGAAGTGTAAGCTTCTGGAAGAGAATATCAAGTGGGAAATATTGTTATGACCCATCTGGAAATTATAATGTTCCATGTAAAGGCTCAAGAAGGATACCAGTCACCAAACCTCTTTGAAAGAATTTTAAAAAGACGTATTCCCAGATGAAGAAAAATAAATGCGGGAAGTAGAATATAAGAAGTAAGGAATGATAATGAACAAATAAAGTAGTAAAAAATGTATTGGCTTGTGTAAGTAAATGTTGAATTATTTTTTAAGTAAAAAAATTGGAACTAAAATCCTAAATCATAATCACATGGCAAGTGGTATAAGAGCAGAGAGAAGTAAATTTGTGAAAGTCCTCACTCACTGTGTCTAATGATTGATACAGACATTAACTCTGGACCTCATGACAGAATTCTTCATAAGGCTGTTTGGGATGTCTATGAGCTTTACACAATCTTCTTACCCCCTTTTCACTCATGAAGGTCTGTTTTTGCTTCCACAAAAACATAATCATTTTTCATTTCTCAGACTACATGAACTTGGCTGGTATTCACCCTGTGGTCTATTTCTCCTACTTAAAGCATTCTTCTTTAGGATTCAGTAACACTATATACTCTTGTTTATTTTTTCTTTCTTCTTTTTTGACCCCTTTGCCAGCATTTCTTCTTTTATCTGTCCTTTAAATATTAGATTTCCTCAATCCTTGGTCCTAAGATTTCTTTACTTCTCACCTTGATCTCTTTCTTTAGGCAGTTTCAAGTTCATTAGTTCACATACAACCATGGTACTTGGAGGTGACTCACAAATTTATGTCTATTCATGGTATTTTCCTAAATTTGTTTTCAAAACAGAAAGTCTTTATCTTCAATGGTCCTGTTTTCCCTGGCTGCTACTTTACTGCTAGCTTTCCGCCACTGTTTCTTTCTTAACATAAATGACCTGCCATCCAACAGTCACCTAAGCCAGAGCCAAAGTATTTTCCTTGATACTCCTTTTTTTCTATCACAACATCCTGTTACCAGTTTCTCTTTATCATACCACCTAACGTCCCATAAATCTACTTACATCACTCTGTGCCTATCTCTGCCACCATCCCTAACCAGACTTTTGCTTTCTCATGATCTTCTTCATTGGTATTTTAACTTGTTTATGTCCAGTTTTGTCTTCTCTGTTCATTCTCCATGTTGTGGTCAGAATGACATATTAACATGACTCTGATCATATTACCCCCTTCATTAAAATCCATTAGTATATACTTCTTAGTCTGAATAACAAAATATTTAATAGAACCTACAAAGTCTAGATACCTCATTTATCCTAATTTCTTGATTCCATTTCTCTCCCTCTGAAGTCTAGCCATGGCCCCTTCAGTGTAATAGTTCGGTTCTTAATTTCCAGAGTCTTTGCTTTTCATTTGCTAGATGTGATCTTGTACAAGTTCTTGAACCTATGTGTTCCTGTCTCTGAAATGGAGTTATGAGTGTCAATATCTTGGGTGTTGCATGAACTGTAGTGGTGGTATAATGCCTGGCATTTAATAAGCTCTTGATGTATGTTAAATTCTTTCCTTAAATGAACCATCTGTCTTCCTTCTTTTCTCTAGGAATTCCCATTGGCTTTTTCGAACGCTGCACAGGATATTTCACTGGGTTAATGCTGACTTATCCTTTTGCACTAAGAGGACCTTACATCATGGTTGACTGAGGAGAGACCTAGTTAATGTCTGTTATAGAACAGTTACCACTAATTAATTATTTTTAAGTGTCCCCTTTTAATTCTGGTTTATTAAAAAACTATAGATACAGTTAGCATTCCAAGTTTAAAAGTAACTTTTTCTAGGAAAGGTTTCCTGATCCCAGAAAGTCAGGGCACATATTATTTGTTCTTATAGCACATTTTATATTTTTGTTTGCAGTAATTATTACAATTATAATTAAAATAGGTTATTATGTAACTAATCATTTGAAGTTTGTTTCTCATATTAGGCTGTAAGCTCTCAGAGTACTGGGACCTGAGCTGTCTTGCCTTATCCCTGGGTTTTTTAGCATTGGTCTTATTTAGTGTCATTGCTCAGTAAATATTGTTAGATTAAAGAAGAAACACTAAGCAGAAATCTGATTCGGACATCCCTCCTGTTTCTAACATTAAATATCAAGTTATTCCCCTTCATTGGGCCTTAATTTTTTCATCTTATAAAATGAAAAAAAAATGAACTTAATAATCTACATTCTATGAGTTTAAGCATATCAAAGAAATTACTCATTTGTTAATATTTAGACTCATAAATTTCAACAAAGATATTGAATCGATTTAGATCTCCCCAAAGATAGCATAATGTTGCTCAGTGAATGAAGTCCTGATTGTTAACTTTTCTTATGAACTCCTAGGCGTAAGCTGTGATATTATCCCCTCTTTCTCAACATGTCTTAGAAAAATATATAGTCTATATGATTATATAATTACTACTCTACCTGTAAACAGATTTAATAATGGATGAACTTGTCTTTCTCCAAGAAGTTAACTAATCAATTTTTTTGTTGCTATTGTATTGCAGAACAAAATAATCTAGCATCATGAAAAACCTAAAACATTTTTGTTGATTTTTACAATTAAATTAAGTAAAAATTAAGAACAGAAAATAAAATTCATGAAATATGGAAACCATATTATAGGGTTTTTTCTTCTAATTTAATTTAGTCACTTAACATGTCTGTGAGGTTGGGAAGGTTTTTGTTTGCTTGCTTGCTTATTGTTTGTATTTAATAATTTAGGGAAATCAACCGAACCTAACTTCTCCCTTTGCAACTGATAGATATATACACAGCAATTGCTTAGAGCTAAAAGCAGGAAGACCTGGAAAGTGAGGCACAGCTATTGTGAAGTCATGGTGGCTTCTGAGAAGATTTCACAATGCTCTGGGATGCAGGATCTCCTGAGGACTTAAAGTGGTCTTCTTGGCAACTCTGAGTGGTACATCATGAAGCATCATAGGAATGAGGAGCAGGGAGGACTGTACGGAAGTATTCTATATTTCCAGTGAGAACAGAAAACCCTGAAGTGGCTTCCCTGCCAGTCCTCTCTCTCTAGTGTGAGTTATTGTGAGCACCCACTATGGGATATTCTATCAGGACAAATAGCTCATCTACTCACTACATTCTCCAAACCTTGAAGTGTCTTCCTGTTTTTTGGCCTTGCTAGAGATAAGGCAATATGAAAAACTAAAGCTGAATTTATACTTCTGCTGAGAACTCTTGAGAAAAAAATCTGAGGCATTGCCAAAAGAGATAGGACTTTCTCATATAGGTGAAGAGCAAAGACAACCTGGAAACCAGTAGCTAAATAAATCCAGAAACAATCTTATTTATAGACTCTTGAATGAGATTGCCTTGATAAAGGAAATAATGTGGAGATGTGAGAAAAGTATAGAGAGCTCTAAGCATGCAGAGAGCACACTTGTGTCAAAGTAGGCCCCTATAATGAGAACCCTCCCATTGAGTGTTTGGAATGCTTTTTGGATAGAAGCTCTAATCTAATTTTTGAACCTGTTAAACTTTTTCTATGTGCATCTTTCAAAATTACATTGAAGGATTCTAAATGATTTCCTGTTTCTGCCTTTCTCTGATATTTCTAGAAAATAGACATCTTTTACTTCTGTTAGCTTTGAGGCAGATCTTGCTGATGCTAAATAAATACTTAAAATACAAAGATAATTTTCTGTAGCATTTGGCCAATTTTTAAGGCAGTGGTTCCTAAATTTCAATGATAACACCAAGCTTTTCAGAAAATGAGTTCCAAAGGGAGTTGATTTTAATCTGTTAATACTGTCATCCTACAGACAGGATATTGACGCACTTGACAGAATGGAAGTATAAAACCAGAATGAAGCATTGCAGTGACAAATTCTATGGGAATAGCTCATGATCAGCAGAATCATTCATTGGATGGAAAGATATGAGAGCTAGATGCTATCAATAAAGAAGAAAGGTGAAATAAAAACTTTTGTTTTCTGAAACAGTCTTTTCTCTGTAATTATTAGGTTTTTGTTGACTGGTTTTTCCTTATAGTAGTCTTTCCATTTCTAGGGGTTCATCAGCCTATGTGAGAATCTTAAAACTCATAATAATTTGTAATTTAATATTTAGAGATAATGAAATAAAAATGTTAGAATACCATAGTCCTTGCTGGCATATTACCACATGATTTGATTCACATTCATTGTGAGATGCCTTGATATAATGCTTATTCTTTTATTTCTGTCTCATGTTACTTTGAACATTCTTCCTTCCCAAAGCATTCTGTACTTTTATCTTACTGTGGGAAGTTAGAAGCTCTATCATCATGTGGAGAGTCTCTTTAGGAAATACATTTCCTGCTGCTTTGTGTACCTGGTTGCTGGCATAGATGCTTCGTTATATACCAGACAACAGTTTGTATTCCAAGGGAGGAAGATATACATGTTAGTTTCATTTGAGAATTAAATAATCAAACTGAGTTTTAAGTATCTTTTTTTGAATATTGAGATAATTATTGATGAAATTATTATAAATCATTCTTAAAAATAAGAACAAAGCAAATTTTATTTCATTAAAAGTCAATAGAAATTTACTAAAGACTAAGGAATTATTTTAAGAAACATTCATTTTAATAGATGACTATAGGGAGAATTGTTTGATCATGGAGATTTTAAGTGGTTTTGAAGGCTTTAAATATGTTAAGGCAGAGAAAAGAGAAGAGAGGAGTAAATTTCTCTGGATAGTACATACTGATAAATTTTTGACTGAAGGACTATTAGTGTTGATAGTGTTGAAGGACAACTAGTGTTGAAATTGTAGGTCAAGAGTTATATCAGTAAAAATAAGAGAGACAGCATCAGAAGTCAACTACAACAATGAAGGCATGGTGGGAAAGAAAGTTGGAGGGCATTGTCAAAGTTACAAATGGAGGAAGTTTGAAAAGAGAGAGATAAAGTACAGTGGACGTGGTAATGATGAGGTAGAAACACACCTATCCCACTTCTAAGTGCAATAGTATGAGTGGTCTAGAGAGGACTCTCCAGCTGTCAATAGGAGAGAACCAATTTTCCTATAGAGCAAGAAAAAACATTCAGAGAAGTGGTTGGCAACACAGGGGCTTCTTCTGAGGTTGGACTTTGAGTCCTAGAGGGTATAATGGAAGTAGTTAGAGTATTGGATTGGTGAGAGGTATGAAAGATGAATTAAGTAAGATTCTAGGACTTTATCCCATGAACAAGGTGAAAGGAAGTAATATGCCATTAAAAGTTTAATAACTGGCTCTTACCAGGAAAGAATCCTGATTTGTAGCTTTTGTCAATTTCTATGGTATAAATATTTCTACCACAGCAGATTTTTAACTGTCTAACATGGCATTGTTCTCTAAGGAGTTGAACAGAGAATCACAAAAGTGGCTCTTATAAGCCACTAGAAACTGGTTTAAGAACATACTGCATTATGAGCATAGTTGGATTAATCGTGATCAACTCAAGGAGAAATTGGACAAGACTGAGTGGTTGGGAGTAGGGAGCCATTGGCAACCCTCTTCATCTCTGTGAATAGGAGTGACCTGAGGAACAACAGCCTTCTTGCCTTATGAGCCATATAAAATTGGGCCTGTGTCAGATTTGGCTCATAGGCTATATTTTGCTTCCCATGTTTTAGGCCATATCATCCTATGAGATATCTCCAGTTGGAAATCGAATAGACATCTTAAATTTTGACCTCCCTTTGTGCCCCAAACCTGCTCCACCCACTGTTTATATATCATATCATTTACAGGCCACTTTATCTTTCATATTGTTCAGGCCAAGTATCTACTGTCATTCTTGGCATCATCTATCTTTTACCCCTAACCAAAGAAAACTTGTTTTCTCAGAATGTATTCAGAATTCAACCATTTAGGTGCTATTCTTACTGTCACTGTTTGGACCAAGCCAACAGTCAGTTACAACTGGAATTAGTTATAACAGCCTTTTTTTTTTTCTTTTTTTGAGACAGAGTCTCTAGCTGTTGACCTGGGTAGAGTGCTGTGGCACACAACTCCCAGCAACCTCAAACTCTTGGGCTTAAGCAATTCTATTGCCTCAGTAGGGCGATTATAGGCACCTGCCACAACACCCAGTTATGCAACAGCCTTTTTTTTCTGGTCTAGCCTTGTTACTTCCATATAATCTATTCAACACTCAGCCAGTGATGTTTTAAAAATGTAAGTTAGATCATGTCTTTCTTCAAAATCAGAAATGTAAGTTAGATCATGTCTTTCTTCAAAATCAGAAATGGCTTTATTTTACATTCAAAATAAAAGCTAAAGTGCTTATAGTGGCCTACAAAACCTTTCATAATCTGTTCTCCATTACCTTTCTAACTTCATCTTTTACCCTATTTTGATCCCCAGAAGACACCAGGATTCTTTTATCTCTTGGCCTCTGGGATGTTTGTTTCATGTATCTTCTTTAAGAAATATGAGTTGCTAATTTTGTACCTTCTTTAAGCTTTGTTCAAATGTCCCCTTCTTAATAAAGACTTTTCTGACCACCCTAACTAAAACTGCAAGAAATAACCTTCTTTAGAATTTCCAATCCCTCTTACCCAGCCCTATTTATGTGCTTGTATGTATATACTGCATTTGGTAAACATGTGATATATATCTCACTCCTTAGATTCTACTTTTCTAGATGTTAATATTGTTAAATGTTTCATGTAAAGACAAACAGTATTCATGGACTAAGGAACATAGTAGAGATGTCAGTTGTCACAAAAGTGTTTAATGGATTTAACACAATTCCTGTCAAAATCCAAACAAGGTTTTCTGTAGACACAGGTAAGCTTATTTTAAAATGCATATGGAAAGGCATAGGCCTTAGATAGACAAAATAATCTTGATTAAAGAGAATAAAATAAGAGGAGTCACTCTTCGTGATCTTAAGACTTATTACCTTGCTATGGTAAAAAATACAATGTGGTATTAGTGGAGAGCCAGACATACTGTATGAGCCAGTAGAATTGAGTAAAGAACCTAGAAATAGATTTGTATGAGGATGACCAACTGATTTTTGACAAGTGTATCAGCTTTAAGGAATTGATATCCAGAATATATAAAGGACTCCTACAACTCAACAATACAAAAACAAACAAAATTTCTCCAAAGATGGATATGCAAAACACACATTTGAAAATACGCTTAGCATCAATAGATATTAGGGCAATGCAAATCAGAACCACAATGAAATACAATTTCATCATACTCCTTAGACTAGCTAACAAAAAAAGCAGGAAATTATAGGTGTTGGTGAAGATGTGGAGAAACTAAAGCCCTTATGCATTGCTGATAGAAATGTAAAATGGTGCAGACATGTGGAAAATAGTTTGTTCATTCCTCAAAAAGTAAAAACTATAATTATCATATGATCCAGCAATTTCTTTTCTAGGTATATATCCAAAATAACTGAAAGCAAAGACTTAAACATATCCTGTATACCAATGTTCACAGCATTATTTATAATACCCAAAATATTGAAACAACCCAAGTGTTCATCAACAGATAAATGGATTTTTAAAAATATGGTATTTAGATACAACAGACCATTATTTACCCATAAAAGGAGTGACCTTTGAAAAGTGCTGCAACATGGATAAGCCTTGAAAACATTATGCTAAGTGAAAAACAAACCAAACATAGAAGAATAAATATAGTATGATTCTACTTATGTGAGGTATATAGAATAGGCAAATTCTTAGAGACTGAAAGTAAAATAGAAATTATAAGCGGTGCAGGGTGAGAGAAATAGCAAGTTTATGTAAGGAGTAGAGAGTTTCTATTTGGGATTATGAAAAGTTCTGGAAATAAGTAATAAGGGTGGTTGTACAATATTATGAATGTCCTTAATATTAAGTTATATACTTAAAAATAATTTAAATATATTTTATATTGTATGTATTTTACTGTAATTTAAAAAATTCAATGGAGGAAAAATAATCTTTTCAACAAATGATGCTGCAGCAATTGGACATTTTTAGGCAAAAAAAATGCATCTTGACTAAATCCTTATACCTTATACCAAAACAAATTTAAAAATTCCCCATAACTGAATGCATACTATAGATTTAACTGTAAAATGTAAGATTATAAAACCTATCAGAAAACAGAAGAGAAAACCTTTAGGACTAGCAATTAGTGAAAAATTCTTAGACATGGCATCAACAATATAATATAGAAATGAAAAAATCAGAATTGATCAAAATTGAAAAAAACTCCTACCCTGTGAAAGATTTTGTAAAGAGGATAAAAAGACAAGCTATAAGTAAGGAGAAAATATTTGCCACACATCTTTCAAAGGCCTTATATCTGAAATCTATAAAGACTTCTTATAATTTAATAATTTAAAAAATCCAATTAGAAAATGGGCAAAAGATATGAGTAGACATTTCACAAAATAGGATATTCAAGTGTCAAGTAAGTATAGGAAAATAGATTCAATATCACTAACCATTATGAAAATGCAGATTCAAACAGTGAGATTTCACTGCGTACTTATCAGAACAGCTAAAATAAGAAAATAGTAACAGCATCAACTACTGTGGAAATGTGAAGAAAGTGAATATTCATACATTGCTGGTAGGTATGTAAACTGGCATAGATGCTAAAAAAAAGGGGGGGGGGTTTAGTTTCTTTAAAAACAAAACATACTTGGGGTGGTGCTTGTGGCTCAAAGGAGTAGGGCCCTGGCCCCATATGCCGGAGGTGGCGAATTCAAACCCAAACAAAACAAAACATACTATATGACCTGTTGATCACACTTCTTGGCATTTATCCCAGTGAAATGAAAACCTACATTGACACAAAAATGCACACACCAGTGTTCATAAAAGCTTTATTTGTAATAGCCAATTTTTAGAAATGTATTCATAATAAGCAAAAAATTAGAAACAACTCAGATGTTCCTCAGAGAATGAATGATTAAACAAATACACCATGAAATACTTCTCAGCAATAAAAAAAAATGAACTCATACAAGCAACAAATTGAATGGGTCGCAAGGACATTTTGCTTAGTTAAAAAATCTGATCTCAACAGATTATATACTGTATGACTGGATTTATATACATAGTAATATTCTCAAAATGACCCAGTTATAGAGTTGGAGAATATTAGTGGTTGCCAGGAGTCAGAGGAAGGTTTGGGAAGAAAGGTGAGGGGAAAGGAATGGATGTTACACTTAAGTGAATAGCACAGGGGATCTTGTGATGAGAGAGCAGTCTATGTATGGATGGGGGAGGGATATGCAAATGTGCACATATGATAAAGTTGCATAAAACTATATCCACACACAAATGAATACATGTAAAAATGAACACCAAATAAGGTCTAGGGACTGTACCAATTGGTTTTGTTATTGTGGTATAGTTATATAAGATTTTACCCTTGGGAAAAATAGAGTAAAAGGTATATGAGGACTTTCTGTACTATTTTTGTATCTTTCTATAAATCTATTACTATTTAAAATCTATTACTGATTTTAAAATCTATTACTGATTTTAAAATATAATTTTGTAGCTTAATTATTATCAAGTAAACATTTGTATATCAATGTCAAGAAACGAAACATTATAACATCTGAGAATCTCTGGATTTTTCCTTTCCCTGTCCAACCCTTTCTCTTCCTCTTTAGACATCAGCTATCCTGACTTCTATATTAGCCACTTGTATTTCTTTATAACTTTACTAAAGCCTCTTAAGTGCTTTAGTTTAGTTGTTGAACTTTAGGTAAATGAAATCTTTTTGTATCTAGCCTCTTTCACTCAACATTACTTTTGAAAAATTCATACTTTCTAGGAAACATTCATTTTCATTGCTCTTTAATATTCTATGTACACTCTCGTGTGTACTATTATTTGGACTTTGAATTATTTCTGAATTAGTCTACTGCAAATGATGCTGCTAATACATGTCTCTGGTATACCTGTACACATGTTTCTTTAGTTTCTTACCTAACAATGGAATTTCTAGATAATAAAGGTAGGCATGCCTTCAAATTTACGATACAATCTATTTTTCAAAGTGATTCTAATTGTCCATTTTTTACTAGTACTTAATGCCATTCAACATATTATTTATAATGTTTATTATATGTCTTCTAGCACTAAAATATAAGCTCTCAAGATCCTTTTTCTACATTCTTTATTCCCCATTTCTAGAACAGAGGCTGGCACTTACAGACTATTCAGACCATTTACTTACTACTAATAATAATATTTGTCAAATGGACCCATTGAATCCATGGATACTATGTCCAAAGGATAGCTTTCCTTTTACTGATTAGCTTTCCTTTGATGTGAATCAAGTTAGAACTTTTTTTTTATCCTTTTGACACCAGATATGTTTTAGAATTCAGAGTTTTATTTTTCATGTTTTGAAAAAATAATACAATCTATGTACTATATATAATTCAATACCACAAATATGGTTTCTGAGAGCATCACATAATCAAATATATTAATGTCTCTGCAATGAACACTAAATAAGAACAGACTCTAAATAGTCTTACATCAATTAAAGTGATTATTTTATTAATAAAATTTTAAGGTATCTGCCTGACATTCCAGTAAAGATTGTGATACTACAAATTCTGTATCAGAATTTATAAAAATGGTTTACCTCTCACTACAACTCTGTGAGATTATAGGCAAGCTAGGTATTATTACACCTGTTTCACAGATGAGATCATTGAGGCACCAGAAAATAAGGATCGTATCCCAATGTTAACACTGCAGCAGAACTGAGACACAAACCTTGTCTTTTAATTCTGTCTAATGCAGTGGTTCTCAACCTTTCTAATGCTACCTAATGCCGCGAGCCTTTAATACGGTTCCTGTGGATCGCGACCTGCAGGTTGAGAACTGCTGGTCTAATGCCTTTTCACCAATGCCATAGCTGCATCTGCTTGATGAAAGTAGCAATTCTTGTGATTTAGAAATTCACATTTCCAGAGGGGGAAAGTCTCCTCCATAATGAATCTGTCATAAATCATGCACAGTTGTCCTAGGCTTTGGAACCAAGCTAATGGCAGAATTACTACTGAGGCACATGTAAGAACTAGACCGTTCAGGGTCAAAATTCATTTGTCTGCTGCAGAGAAAATCCTGTGTCTTCTCCCATAGTGAAGTTGGCCTTCGGCATCGCAGAACTCCTGTTCCTGTGTTCTTTTTCCTTTGTTGAGAAGTTTTTTTTCTTATAGGGCTTCCTGTTGTACTCTTTCTCTCTAAAAACAGAGGAAATCTGAAATCAACTATTCGTATTTATAAATTAAATAGCAAGTTGTATTGGAAGTGTTCTTCACGCAAGGTATCACCTGGAAAAGTGTGCATACTAGTGAACTGATTGAAGGGATGCAGGTATCATACAGTCTGTACATGTGATATATTTATTGTTTTTATCTACTCCAGCAGAAGATAAGTTGCATGAGTGTAAGGTTTTTTTTTTTTGAGACAGAGCCTCAAGCTGTCATGCTGGATAGAGTGCTGTGGTATCACGGCTCACAACAACCTCCAATTCCTAGGCTCAAGTGAGTCTCCACCTCCCAAGTAGCTGGGACTACAGGCACCCACCACAACGCCCGGCTACCTTTTGGTTGCAGCCGTCATTGTTGTTTGGTGGGCCCAGGATGGATTCGAACCCGCCAGCTCAGGTGTACGTGGCTGGTGCCTTAGCCTGTTGAGCCACAGGTGCCAAGCCGAGTGTAAGGCTTTTTATCTGTCTCATTCTCTGAAACTTCCCCAATATCTCAAACAGGACTCAGTATATATACTTGCAAAAGTTTGCTCAATAACAAATGATTATTTGGGGGTTTTATATTTAAGAAATATATGACTTTGAATTCTGATAACAAAACCAGTTTAGACAGCAGGAAGCAGATAGGGAGATTATTGAGGTTGTTAAATAGTTTAGACATGCCCGATGAGAGCACACATAGATGATTATAATCTTTTAAATATAACCTTTTGTTAAGATTTTGTTCACTTCATAGGGACAAGAAAGTCATCTATACTTCTTACATAGTAGGCATTCAAAAAGTATTTATTGACCTCACATTTTGTCAGGATGGAGTATCCCTATTCCTCTCAGGTCCTCTCTCTTACAATTAAAATTCCCTGTTAATAGGCAAGCATAGGAGCACTCTCATGGCTGGGAAGAAGAGGCAATTTGCTTAGTGACCTTGGGACTTGAGGAGTGATGTGTTGGTGAGTTCTCCGAGTTTCTTTGTTAGTTCCCTTGTATCTTGGACAAGAAGCTGTAGAAACTTCTAATCTGGAACCAGCAAGACACAGATATAAAAAGCTCTAAGAAAACTCTTGTTTCCAAAGGACTGGCCAAAGTGCAAACTACCAACAAAAAACATTTTGGTAATGTCTGTCCTACTTCACCCCAAAAGAAGTAGAAAAATGGCACTTCCTTCTCCACCTGTCCCTCCATGTAATTTAAGTGGGGCAGAGTAGAAAAATAAGTCCACCAAAACATGCAGGTGTTTTAGATTCCCCCACTAGTGCTTGTGGGACTGAGCAGAGGCTGATTCTCCATCTCCTGCTGATGATAACAGGTGCTCTGATCTTCGCCCAAATCCCGGAGTGGCACCAGATGGTCTGGCATGAAGCTGAGTTTACCTGCTTCTCCCAGTAAAAGAGATCTAAGGACGTTGGAAGAAGCTGTGTCAGTGATTATTAAGCCTTACTCCTCACACTTTTTTCAGCTGATGAGAGTCAGCCTCCCATCCCGCTTCCTGGTGGCTGTAGGGCTGATATTGAAATTAATATTTATCCCTACTAATAGGCAATAAGGCAGGAGGAGTCAGAGCCCCACTTTTGCCAGAGCAATGTTGAAGGATCATAGTACAAAGCTAACCATATACATCCATTGGACCCTTAGGCTGCACATCAACAAGGGGTATCCCTGCCAAAAAGAAAAGTTTACAAAGAAGAATAAGTCATATTATATAAAATTCAAAATATCAGGGACATAATTGAAGATCACTTATCATGCTTGGAGCCAGGAAAAATCATAACTTAAAAGATAAAAGCCAGTTAATAGGCACTAATACAGAGTTAAATTAGATTTTATTTTATTTTTTAATTAGATTTTTAAATTATCTGAAAAAGAATTTGAAGCAGCTAATCAAAAAAGAACTTCAATAATGATTATGTATTCTCTCAAATGAACAAATAGAAAACTGCATCAGAGAAAAGAGAACCAAATAGAAAGCAGAGAACTGAAAAATACAATAACCAAAATAAAAAAGGAAAACTCACTAGATGGGCTCAGTAGAGTAGCAATAATAGAGGATTTATTCACTGAACTTGAAGACAGCTAAAGAGAATTTAGCCAGATTGAACAACTGAGGAAAAAATAGATGGTGGTGGTGGGGGTATATAGGGACAATGAATCAAAGGCCTTGTGGTATAATAACAAGAACTAACTATGAATTATCAAAATTTGGAAGAAGTAGAAGAGGGTTAGACTGAAAACACATTTGAATGCATCCTGAACTTGCTGAACAACTTAAGGCTACATAGTAAATAAGCTGAGTGAGCCCCCAGATAGTATAATGGCAAAGAAATTCATACCAATAGCTGTGATTAATAGCTCATGCCATTAATTTTAGCACTTTGGGAAGCTGAGGCAGGAAGATCGCTTGAAGCTAGGAGTTTGACACCAGCTAGGGTAACATACCACGACCCTATCTCTGCAAAAAAATAGTATGATGGATTTGATTTTGGAGTTGCAGTGAGCTATGATGGTACTACTGCACAACTGGGCCATGTGACAGTTACACCAAGACATGTCATAATTAAGCTGAATAGTAAAGAGGAAAATCTTGAAAGAAGTCAGAGATGCCACGTTACTTGCAGGGGACTATGAAAATGACAATAGTCATCTGCAACCACAGAAGTTAGAAGAAAGTAGTACATTTCTCAAGTACCAAAAGAAGAATTTTCAACAGCAAACTTTATATCTGGCAAAACATCCTTCAAAAATGAAAGAGAAATGAAGATATTCTCAGATAACAGAAAACTAAGGAAATCTGTTACTAGCAAACTTGTCTTTAAAGAATAGCTAAAGAAGATTTTCTAAATAGAAAAAAGATAATAGAATAAAGCTTAAAACTTCCTGAAGGAAAGAAAAACATTGGAATGCATACAAATGGCCTTGACTATAATAGACTGTCCTACTTTTCTTAAGGTTCATATCTAATTATTGATGCAAAAATTATAATACCACCTAATATGGTACTTGGTGTATATAGATGAAATACCTAGAACTGTTACATTAAAAAATGGGGAAGGTAACAGGACTAAATGGAAGTAAGGTTTCTGTACTTCATTTAGAGTGGTAATGAATGTAGTATATTGTAATACCTATTTAAACCCCTAAGAAAATTATATAACATGAGATATAAGAAAACAAGGAGACAAATCACTATGGACTTCTAAAAAATGTTCAGATAACCTATAGGAAGGTAAGAAAGAAAAATAACTAGAAAATAAAAAGGAAACAAATAATAAAATTTAGATTTAAGTCATACATATGAGTAATGTTAAATGTAAATAATCTAAATATACAAAAGTGCATAGATTTAGAGAGTAAATAATAAAAACATTATCTAATATAAGTAACTTGAAATGCAATGACACAATGGGTGAGCTAAAAGTAAAAGAATAGAAAATGTCGCATAAGGCAAACATTAATATTTTTAAAAGCAGCAAGAGTATTAACATCACACAAAGCATGGTTGTATTAGGTTCCTGGGGCTGCAGTAAAAAAATATAGTTCTGACTATCAAATGACACATACACTCCCTTCACTCATGCATTTGTTGCTGGTAGAAATATAAAATGATACAGTCACTGTGTGAAATAGTTCAGCAGTTTTTCATAAATCTAAATATGCACATACTGTATACTGTTTTATAAAATTTTAAGATTGTTTGGATGGCAAGACACAGCACAGTTCCCTAGAGTACATAAAAGGCAGAACTGTTTGTTACTTACAGCTCTAAAGAAGTTCAGGCCACCAGCAGAGTGATGTAGACAGGACAGGATAACAGCAAGCAGGAGCTGTAGGGATCAGCTTATGTTTAGTAAACAGTTAGCTGATTTTCTAGGACTCCCTGTGGATTGGGATATTTCGAATAATTTCAGTGGGTTCCAGGGAAGTGGTTTGCTCCTATTGTCCTGGACGTAAAGTGACTAGGATAGGTGGATAGTGGTTCTGAAAAATCATGTTCACACAAAAATGTGTTCACAAACACATTGATAGCATTTTTATTCATTATGATCAAAAACTAGAAACATCTCAAATGTCCCTCAACTGATAACATAATCAAGCTGCAGAACATCCATAACATGAAGTATTACCCAGTGATAAAAAATGAACTATTGATGCACACAGCAACTTGGATAAATCCCCACAGAATTATGGTAAAGAAAGGATTCAATCCCAAAAGATCATGTACTGTATGATTCTGTTTATATAATATCATTGAAATGACAAAAGTATCAGAGTAGAGAACAGATCAGAGGTTGCCAGGGATCAGTGAAGTAGGGGAGGGGATAGAAGTGGGTGTAATTGTCAGAAAGCACACATTTCTCTTCCTTGCCATACATTGGACAAAAAGTTGTGTTGGGCCATGCATTAAATACACAAACTTTAATAAAAGCTGATAAGCCAAACAATGGTCTGTGCAGTTCTCACAGAATCTACATGTGACCCACAGGCCAGAAGTTGGAAGGGTACCCAGGATTTCCATATTACTTACAACTGTATGTGAATCTGCGGGTATCTTCAAAGATTATTAGGAAAGATTTTATTTCCAAAGGTTAGAACACTTCCAAAAGGAAAGTATATTTTCCAAAGGGAAATATATCTGAAAACTATACTTCTTTTATTTATTATTTCAGGTTCATTGAGGGTACAAAGAATTAGGCTGCACTGTTTACATTTTAGGTAAAGCCCCTCTTATAATTGTGTCCACCTCCAAGAGGTGTGCCATACACCATAACCCCCACAGCTTTTACCCCCTCCCCACTCTCTCATTCCCCTGTCCTCCACCTTGAATTGATTTGAGTTTTTCTTTTACATGGATATATAGATTGTTTACTGGCTTCATATTAGTATTGAGTATATTGGATTCTTCTTCCTTTTTGTGATACTTTACTAAGAAGAATGTATTCCAACTCTATCCAGGTTAATTCAAAAGATGTAAAGCCTCAAAAAAGAGAGAGAGAGATGTAAAGTCTCCATCTTTTTTAATGGCTGAATAGTATTTCATGGTATATATATACACCACAGCTTGTTAATCCATCCGTGAATTGATGGGCATTTAGGTTGTTTCTACCATTGGTGATTATAAATTGAGCTGTGATAAACAGTCTAGTGCAATGTCCTTATGATAAAATGTTTTTTTTTTTCTTTTGGGTAGATGCTTAGTAATGGGATTGAAGGGTCAAATGGGAAGTCTTAATTGAGTTCTTTGAGGATTCTCTATACTTCCTTCCAAAAAGTGTTTTGTGTCTATAAATAATGTTTTATTGGAGCATATCCACCCATTCATTCATTTACATTAGTCTATGGTAGTTTTCCAGCTATGTGGGTAGAGTTGAGTAGTAACAGAAACCATATAGTAAACCCAGTTTTCTATTTGGTCCTTTACAGAAAATGTTTTTCAACCCCTCCTGTCCTCAGTTCTCCAGCTTCCCTTATGACCACATCTACTATAGAGTTGTAAGCAAAAGCTATCTATCAGATGAGCCTGCTCTTTTCCCTCTTCCCTTTTCCCACTGGTTTGTGTTCATTTGTTTCTAGGTGTGGTACTTATAGATGAGTGGCCATACTATACTTATGTGGTAGTAAATAACATCAGCTTAGTGGTATGGAGCCAAAGGAAAGGGGCAGGATTCTTGATAAACATCACTAAGCAAACTGGCCCTGGCCCTGTAGTTTTCTTGTTTTATGAGCAAATGAACTATTTTTTTTTAAGGAGTTAGAAAATTGTTGTTGCCTATGACTGAATGCAATCCAACTGTTACAGCCTTTTACTGTAAAATTTTGAACAAATTACTTCTCTGGGCCTCAGATTTCCTATTTCTCACTTTAATAATGATAAGGATTAGATTAAATGATAAATATAAAGCTTTTATAAAGTTCCTTCTGTAAAGTAAGTAAATAACTTGAAGTTATTATTTTTATTTCCTGATGAATACATATGTAATTCTAAATTACATTGACTCTACTTCTAGACAGGCACATATTTGCCAAATTAAATACCTTTTGCAAAAATCATGTTTTATTTAGAAATGTTTTGACAGCCAAAGCATATGTTTCTATTGCAAACAATAATATTTCCAGTTTAAAAATGCTTGTTTTGATCATCAGTGTGGAAACAAATGTTTTGTATTTGAGTTGTTAAGCTACAAAATATATTTGCTAAATGTTTTTGCAAAAATATTCATCCATTTCCTATTGCCTTAGAGAAGCACCTAATGACAATTATGCTTGTGGGCAAGGTTTACCATTTATAATAAAGCAGAGCAAACCTTCTGAAAAAAAATTAGCATGGAAGATGGTGCAAATAGCCTGGTTCATTTAATGCAATGCTTCACATTCCTCTGCATGACTATAATATTATTCCCAGTGCTAACTGGTTGAACTTTCATATAATGATTATTGTTGATCCAGAAACAAAAAGACATGTTATATACTTTTGTCTCAAATATGATCCAGTAATGATTTTTGTTTTCATTGGAACTAGGACTTTTTTTTCCTAAAAAAATCACTTTTTTTTTTTTTGCTAAAAATATAAAATTCACTTGATGCTTATCGTTAATGTTCCATGATAATGGCAATAGTTTATCCCTTCATAATTATCATATTATTTGTCTTCCAAATTTTACATTTGGTGAATAAAAAGTAAGCCCACGGAATAACTTATACCTTTTGCTGGCATTTAAGATAAAGAGAAACCCAATAAATCATGCATTGAGAAGCCTCACCAATATTGAATAAGATCATAGTATAACTTTTATAGATAAATCAGTAAGGTAATGTCACATAATTTTGTTTTAAAAGTATAAAAGCAGTCCTTAAGATTCCATGTTGGTTTTAACCCTATATAACATGCTGATGCCTTTTTTTTTTTTTTGGTTAATTATAACTGTCTACAAGGTCAGAATACATTTTATATTAATAAAAAACATATGACTTATCTTTAGAGATCCAAGGAAACTTAATTTAAAAGTAATACTTTGCATCTATCTAACATCTTTCATAATGTGTAATCTCAAAACAATTCAGTAATAAAATACGCTAATATTTTAGCCTGTATGTACAGGCAATTCATTGGGCTAATGTGTCCTTATAATACTCTTTCCACCTACCAGAAATTCCCAAATACAGCATGTTTGTCCTCATCAGATGATTTTGCCTTTCAAGGAAAATTATTTGGAAGAAAATTTCTTCAATTTATGAGAGAAAAATATTCATCTCTTATTTTCTTATCATTTGTTAGGAATTATCTAAATTTCTTTTAGACAATTACACCAATGTGTCCTACCTTAGAATGACTTTTGGACATCAAGTTGAATATATATGAAAAACAACTAGAAATTTCTCAATTTCAGAGTTGCTAAGGACAAAAAGAAAGCCTCAAATTGTGTTAAGTTTTATGATTATCATAAAACACCATAAAAATGCCATAGAAGGAAAATGTTTTATGTTGATATAAAAAGTTCAGGCTCCTCCTTGAACTATAACATGAATTACAGGCTTAATTTTGGACTGGAATGGACATCCCCTTCTCCTCACTTTACTTGTGAAATCCACAGACAATAGTTTCATTGTTCATACTCCAACCAGATAGAGTCCAGGTAGTAGACCTTGCATCAGCTAGGGGACTTTGGAGTTTGTTATAAATGGCTTAAAAAATGGGATAATCTCTTCTCTTCTCTTCTCAGACACCTATATAAGGAGGCAATTGTTTTGTTTTGGTTTGCTTTTTTGCAGTTTGTGGCGGGGGCTGGGTTTGAACCTGCCACCTCCGGCATATGGGGCCGGCGCCCTACTCACTTGAGCCACAGGCACCGCCCAGGAGGCAATTGTTTTCAGAATACAAAGTAGAAGACAAATGTTCCCTGCTGGCATGATATTTTTTTAAACATAAAGAGATTGTTATCTGTCATGATGCACTGTGAACAGATCGTATTGATTTTTCTATTATGAACTTGGTTGTGTAATACCAACACAAACACATATTCCTATTAGATGTAGTTTCGGTTATACTTAAAATACATTGAAGTTAGAAAAGAAAACATTAGAGAGCTGTCGTGTTTGGTTTTGCCTTAATTAAGAGATAAATCTTCTTTCTGAATGAAGGATTCAACTACAACTTGAACTTTACCTCACAAATGCAAACAAAGTAACCTAATTTTATGCACCCTCATATTAACCCTAAATTTAAACACACACACGTCAGTAAATCTTGGTTTATCTACTTATTCCTTTATACCACATGTATTAATAATGTATATAAGCCAAATGATGTGTTAGGAAATAGAATTGTTCTCAATAATTTGGTAGTTGGCTCAGTGCCTGTAGCACAGTGGTTACCGCACCAGGCACATACACCAAGGCTGGCAGGTTTGAACCTGGCCCAGGCCTGCTAAACAACGACAACAACAGCAACAACAAAAATAGCTGGGTGTCATGGTGGGCGCCTGTAGTCCAAGCTACTTGAGAGGCTGAGACAAGAGAATTGCTTAAGCCCAGAGTTTGAGGTTGCTGTGAGCTGTGATGCTAAAGCACTCTATCGAGGGCAACATAGTAAGACTCTGTGTCAAAAAAAAAAAAAAAAAAAAAAAAAACTATAAAAAAGTAACTTGGTAGTTCTAGATGTTTCTTATCCTACCATGGCTGGTGGGATCTGCCCAGAAACATCCCTTTGAGGACACAGGGATTCAGTGTGAGACTTCTGGACCCCATGAGGAGGACAAAAGCAGTGGATAATTGGCAAGTGTTTGTGTGTGTTCATTTCGTCTAATCCTGCCTGCAGCTGTAAGTATAGCAGCAGTGAGATTGCAAACTGGAAAGGCCTCACCTGTGAGCTGTTTTGAGTTTTTTTGGACTTTGCACTCATTTGAACTACCTTGAGAGAACTTGGACAAAAGTGCAGAGGACTTTAGTGTTGTCTGGGGCCCCAGACTGAGCCCCTGAACGAGACAGAGCTAATAGTGTTTGACTGTGGGCCGTGCAGAGCCACTGTGGGAGAACTGCCCTGGCAAGCTTCGCCCTCAGGGTCACAGAGCAAGGATCAGGCAGGAGCGAGTAATCTAGTGACTGAGCAGCCTAAAGGTAGGGACTGAGACACCTTATAGCCCTGGCCCTCAGGGACATAGAGTGAGACTGGTTTTGGCACACTGGATGAGTGGGCAGCCACTTCAGGAGTGATCTCAGCAACAAGTTCTTAGCCAAGGTTAGCAATTTAAAGTGCCTTTTAAGTGGGCTAAGGAGAGATTTAGGTTCTCCACCCTCTGGGGTTTGAGAAATCAGCAGAGGCCTCCAGTGTCCATCTCGTACAGCTGTATCAGCATTGTGATTAACAGCTCATACCCCAGAAGATCAGCTGTTGCCCAGACAATATCAAGCAAGATATGTATACTGCTTTGCATTTGGTTTTGTGTTTTATTTCTTGTTTTTTTATTTTTCTTTAAACATTTTCCCTATAGATTTTTCTTTTCTTTCTTCATTTTTCTAGTTTAAATATAATTTTCCCACCAGCCAGAGAGGCCTGGAGTCTTCTCTCCCAAGACTCACCGAGCCCAGTTGCAAGGGAACCAACATCTTGCTCCTCCCTTTTCACAATGAATATGTATTTTGTATAATATTTATAAAATCATGGAAGGGAATAATTAAATCATATTATAAATATAGAATCAATTCACTATCCTCCTACAAATATGTTTAGCAGGCAAAACTGCTATTAGAAGGCAAACTCATTTAATTTGTTCTTTGAGGCAACTAATACAGACCATGCTGTCTTATAAGTTATATAGCACTGCAGAAAAAAGGTTCACGTAAACAAATATTTGTTTTCAATATGTGTGGTTCCCAATTAACGAGCTCTATGCCTGTTTTCACTGCAAGGCATGTACATATATGCTAGCAATATTTTGAAGTTTGGAAGATCAATAAGAAAACACCCAGAGCCATTCCAGAACACAGAAATGCCTATTATTCTAGGGTGTGTGCCTTGTGTGTTTGTACATTTGCTTGTTAGCTTCTCATTTCATAGAACTAGTGATTTCCAGAAAGGCTTACACATCACCATTCAGAATCCTGCTTGTTTAGTACTACCATTTACAAACTTGCCTGATGACATGAATTACCAGGGATGCTTGTAAAAATGTAGATTCCTGGACCCAACCTATGGAATCAGAATCTAGAGATGTGACCTAGAGATCATTGTTTTTCAAAAGCTCCCCAGGATCACTCATAAGAAAGAATCAGCAGAAAACTCCTAACAACATGAAAAACCAGTCCAGAGCAACCCTCCCTCAAGGGACTGTGAGGTAGCTACTGCAGAGGATTGCACCTATAAAGAAATTTTAGAAATGACAGGGAATTTAGAATACAGATGATGAAATCAATAAGGAAATGATGAAAGCAATGAAGGAAACTGCTGATAAAGTGGAAAATAACCAAAAGGAAATCCAAAAATGGAATCAAATAAGAAGAGATGAACAATATGAAGAATATAAAAAGGATATAGCAGAGCTGAAGGACCTGAAGCAGTCAATTAGGGAATTTAAGGATGCAATAGAGAAAGTATCAACAACAGATTAGACCATGCAGAAGAAAGAATCTCGGAGGTAGAGGACAAAGCTCTTGAGATAACTCAGATAGTTAAAGAGGCAGAAAAGAAGACAGAGAAAGCAGAACATTCATTGACAGAATTATGGGACTTTATGAAGTGTTCAAACATACGAGTTCTAAGTGTCCAAGAACGGGAAGAAGAATGCCCCAGGGGAATGGAAGCCATAGTAGAGCATATTATAAATGAAAAATCCCCAAATACCACAAAAGATTCTGACACACTCCTTTCAGAGGGATATTGGACCCCAGGTCACCTCAACTCTAACCAAGCTTCTCCAAGACACATTGTGATGAACGTATCCAAAGTCAAGACAAAAGAAAAGATTCTTCAAGTTGCTAGAGGTAAGTGCCAGTTGACCTACAGGGGCAAATCCATCAGGGTGACTGCACACTTCTCTAATGAAACTTTCCAAGCAAGAAGACATTGATCATCTACCTTTAATCTACTAAAACAGAATAATTTCCAGCTCATAGTTCTATATCCTGCTAAGCTAAGCTTTAAAATTGATGGAGAAATCAGATAATTTACTGATGTGCAAACATTGAGGAAATTCACCACGAAAAGACCAGATTTATAGGAAATACTTCAGCCTGTTCTACACACTGACCATCACAATGGATCAAAAACAAAGTAAGACCTCAGAAATAAATTAAAGGACAGAACCTAACTTCCAGACTAATGGAAAACATAAAAATAAGCAATGGATTCTCACAAAATAAGATGAATAGAACACTACCACACTTACCAATTATCTCAATAAATGTTAATGGCTTGAATTCCCCACTGAGGAGACATAGATTGGCTGACTGGATTAAAAAGCACAAGCCACCCATTTTCTATCTCCAGGAAACACACATAGCTTCAAAAGACAAATTAAAACTCCAAGTTAAGGGATGAAAGACAATTTTTCAGGCAAACAATTCAGAAGAAAAGAGGATCTTATTTTCTTGTGCAATCTTATTTTCAGATGCATGTGGATTTAAAGCAACTAAAGTCAAAAAAGACAAAGATAGTCACTTTATATTGGTCAAGGGAAAACTACAACTAGGAGATGTTTCAATTCTAAATATTTATGCACCCAATTTAAATGCTCCCAGATTCTTGAAACAGACCTTACTCAGTCTCAGCAATATGATATCCTATAATACCATAATAACAGGGAACTTTAACACTCCTGTTACAGAGCTGGACAGATCCTCTAAACAGAAATTAAACAAAGATATAAGAGACTTAAATGAGACCCTAGAACAACTATGCTTGATAGATGCATATGGAACACTCTATCCTAAAGATAAAGAATATACATTCTGCTCATCACCCCATGGAACATTCTCCAACATTGATCATAACCTAGGACACAAAACAAACCTCAACAGAATCAAAAGAATTGAAATTTCACCTTGTATTTTCTCAGACCACAAGGCAATAAAGGTGGAACTCAACTCCAACAAAAACATTCAACCACACACAAAGGCATAGAAATTAAACAACCTTCTGTTGAATGACAGTTGGATACGGAAGATAAAAACAGGAATTCATTAACTTCCTTGAGCATAACAACAATGAAGACAAAAGCTAACAAAACCTGTGGGATCCTGCAAAAGCAGTTTTGCGAGGAAATTTATCACTTTAGATGCCTATATTTGAAAAACAGAAAGAGAGCACATCAACAAACTCACAAGCCATCTTACAGAATTGGAAAAAGAAGAACAATCGAAGCCTAAACCCAGCAGAAGAAAAGAAATATCCAAAATTAAATCAGAGATCAATGAAATTGAAAACAATTCAGAAAATTAATGAAAAAAGGAGTTGGTTTTTTGAAAAAATAAATAAAATAGATAAACCTTTGGCCAGACTAATCAGAAATAGAAAAGTAAAATCTCTAGTCACCTCAATCAGAAATGATAAAGGAGAAAT
>CAUYON010107591.1:0-26254 GCA_963573935.1 Arctocebus calabarensis
GGGGAAAGACTGGGAGAGAAACGGAGAGAGCTTCTCTCTCCCCACCAGAATTTTCTCCCTCTAACAGGTGCCTTAATGTTTTCTGTATTCTTTTCTTTCTTTTCTGTGAATAAATTCTGTCTTAAAAAAAAAAAAAAAAAAGAAAAAAGAAGATTGGTGTGGAGAAATGTATTGCATAAATTGTCAGAATCACACAGACGCTAGTTTTGAGTCCCAGTGTTTCTGACCCCATACCTATTCTCTTTGTACTACAACAAAACATTTTAGACCTTGAACAATCTACGCTGGAAGTTCAGGCTTGGTGTTAGTGTGGGGGAAGATTGCTTCTGCCTAGGAGCATTGCCCTGCTGGTGTCCTTAAGTTAGATGAGGTGGATCTAATTATCCTACGAACTCATAAAGCCAATTTCGTAGAGTTGCACCTTAAGTCTTCTTAATATAGGCTTATTTCAAGGAGACTTTAATCTTTGTTTTAAATACTAAATTCAATTTAGTGACCATTTATTGACTGCTTGTTCTTTGTCAGGCACTGTGCTAGATGCTGGTGGTATAAAGACAGTCTATTTAGTAAGAAAGACTTTCTAAGACATTGTAAATAACTACAATATGATTCACCAAATAATATAACACAGGACCATGGGGACATATAAGGGAATAATTAATTCTACCTTGAAGAAAGAGGTTAGGGAATGCTATATTTGATTACAACCTTGACGTTAAAAAAAAAAAAAATGAGAATTTTCCAGAAGGGCAGGAAGTTGAGCGTTCAAGTGATGTGAACGGCATAAGCACATGCGGGGACTATAGCTGCATGTCTAGACTGTAAACATGGCCCTCGACCCTTCCCTTTCCTGGCAATACGACATTATAGACCCTTTTGTTAAGAGATGGAGTCTCTTCTCCATCACTGCCCCTGGGCTGATCAGGTAACTTGCTTTGGCCAGTGGACATTGGCAAATGGGAAACAAATAGAGCCTTGAAAAGTGTGTATGGATTGGAACTCTGTGACCATACTGCGAATGAGTCCAGGTCACACTGCTGGAGGGTTAGTGGCCACTCAGAGAGTCAAGGACCAGTCTTCATCCAGACACGTGAGTCTGTCATCTTAGGTCATTAGTTGCCAGCTGAGAGAGTTCAGGGAAAATCAGTTGTCAGCTCAGATTTCCCTTGATTTGTCTGGATTGTTAGCCCAGACAGAATGACCGAGCCCATTCAGGGAATCATGAGCAAAATAGAATGTTATTTTAGGCCATAGGTTTGGGTATTTTGTTATGTTACAAAGCTGATACACAGAGGGTATGTGTAAAGTACAGAGGATGTGGGAAGAGGGGATGGCCGAAGGTGAAGAGAATGTGTAGCTTTTCCAACATCATGTTAAGGAATTTAGATTTGGTTTCTAATACCAAGCTTCCCAATCTTCAATTCATGTACCTCTTTAATCTTTTTAAAAACATCTCACACTATCTGAATAATTTTTCTTTAAATTATTTGAGTTTTTAACTGAAATTTATTTTAAAAGAAAACATTGACTTGACACCCCAGTTTGACGTGTTAATTCTATCTTTTTAAACCTATTTAAACATCTAAATATTTAAGAAGTTGGCCTGTGTGTTATCAGAAATTATCTTGTATATAATGAGTGGTACATTCTAGAATTTCCCACTTTAGTCAAGAAGAACCAGGAACACAGGTAAGATAGTTTGGAGTGAAGAGGCTGCCAGGAGGGAGGAGTGGAGCCGGCGGGATGTGGTGTGTGGCAGATAGATAGACCTGAGGTGGTTTCCGAGGAAGAAGAAAGGACTTGATGATAGATCAGGCGTATGTGGGCTGGCAATGGGAACTGTGAAGGAGAGGAAGGAGTATGCGTATGGCTAGGGTAGCTTGGGGAAGAGAAAAATATATAAAAAACCTGATGTTGCATTTGTAGAGTTTGAGATGGTCATTTGAAAACTGAGGTGTACTGGCATTGTGATATGTGGGCCTATGCTTAAAACATTTTTCTGAAATTGATCAGCATATAGGAAGTAGGTGGCTAATGTCATGAGAGTAGATGATGTTACAGAGGAAGTATATAGTACAGAGAGTCTTGGCCCTTTTTTTGTTAATCCTCAAACTCTTCAGAGACATAACTTATTCTAGCTAGAAATAGTCAGTGGTTCATATATGTGATCATTCTCAAACAGAGGAGAATACTGTGAAGTTTGCAAGAATGTCCCCCTGGGAGTTTCCTTATCTGTGGTGTCCGATATTGCAAAAGGATCCACAGACCTTTTCTTTGCTTATTAGCTGTCCTTGGTATGTGTTATTTGCTGTATGGCCCAAGACAACTCTTATTCTTTCAATGTGTGACAGAAAAGAAAAGAGTTTGGATGCTCCCGAATCTAGGGTGACATAAGGATTGAGGAAAGGAATTAGTACAAAGAGACAGTGGCTTTAGAAGTAGACTTTTCAAAGAGGGAGAGACTTTTTTTTTTTTTTTTTTTTTGTAGAGACAGAGTCTCACTTTATTGCCCTCGGTAGAGTGCTGTGGCGTCACACAGCTCACAGCAACCTCCAACTCCTGGGCTTAGGTGAATCTCTTGGGTCAGTCTCCTGAGTAGCTGGGACTATAGGCACCCACCACAACGCCTGGCTATTTTTTTGTGACAGTTTCGCCAGGGCTACATGAAGCCGGCATCCTACCCACTGAGCCATAGGCGCCACCCAAGGGGGGAGAAACTTTTTATAGAAGTGAAGGAACTTGAAGATGAAGGGGGCTGAAGGGAGCGAACCACAGCATTAGATTCAGCAGAGAAATCTAGTAGTATGAAAGTTACTCTTCCACCAAATCTAGTTCATCAAATACAGCAAAGGATGATTCCTGGCATATGGTAGGAATACAGTGAAGATTTGGGTACATGACTTATGTAAACTGTTTTGTGTTTGAAACACTCCATAAGCCTTAAATATTCAAATCAGACAGGATTTGAATTGTACATGCACTACTTTGGACTCAGAAATCCATATGGGTTTAAGTAACATTCTCTATCCATAGCCTGTGTCTTAGAAGAGCAGCTATTTGAGACCCATAATCCTGATCTCACTGCAAAGCAATGTTTGAACCTGCTTTCCGGAGATAACACTAGGGATAAGGACATCCACTGATGTCTTCTTTCTGTATGGCAACACCACACGTGGGCCTCCTGCCTCGACACCTTGGATCCCAGGAGCCAATTACTCGCCTTATGCTCTCTGAGTGGAAGGAATGAATACTATGTACACTTCACCAGCAGAACCGGAATGCCCTCTGTCTCTCTGGTTCTCAGGTAATTTTTACCCTCATATTAGCTGCTTCTTTTATTATTTTTTTTAGGATGAATGAATTTCCACCGGACTTTGCCTGCAGCTGAGGAAAGGCCCCAAATCAGGAAGGCAGGAGTTTGCACAGACATGATTTTGTGCCTCTCAGATTGGCTCAGGGGTTTCTCAGCAGCACAGGTTCCCTTGACATCTGGCATCACCACTCCTGTGAGAGTAGCTTCCCCTCAATGTGCCCTGAAAGCATTCCCGCTGTGCCCCTTCTGTCCAAGTATAAACACAGCATAGGAAACAGACAAGTAAAGACCCAGCTTTTCCGGAAGGAATCAACACGCCCCTGGCCCAGCTGGCTTCAGGAGACTGGACCAGCCTTTGGGGCAGGGGCTGTTTCTTGGCAATTGACACCTTCTCCTTCTAGACTCTTGGGTGCTGTCCCCAGCCTCTGTTTCATGTCATCAGCGGAGGACAGTTGCTTCAGGATCCTTAAAATGTGAGAGAAGGATTGTCTTTCATATTGGTCAGTACAGCTGGATCGGTTATTTACAGTCCTAATGTGTCACTTTGTTTTCCTGAGGTAGGGGACACATGTTTAAAATAGGAACAGTCCACAGCTAGACCTATAAATAATTCGATAAATGCATTTCTACTTGTTTTAATATGAAGACAAGACAAAAATATTAAAGTGATAAAAGAAAATGGATATATAACAGGGAAGTTAAGCTATCCAAACACTATGATAGTAAACGGAAAGTTTGTCCCCTTTTTAGCTGGCCCATTTTGGGCTCCAGCCTAATGCGCGCATTTTGGGTAAAGCCTGCGTGCTATCCTTGCTCTCGGCCTTCCTACTGCTGCAAATACCAGCTCTGTGCTCTTCCGGATCCGCTGCAGGGGACCCGCCGTGGCAGGGCCCAGGCCAGGGAGCGCAGCGGGCTGGGAGCTGCTGGCAAAACTGGGGGTCGCTGCTGATTTTGATGCGGGGCGACCGGAAAGGCTCTTCCGCTCGCCAGGGCATTTGAATATTTGGTGAACAGCTGGCGGGGCGGGGCGCCTGCGACGCGCGGTGTCAGATGTGCCGAGACGAGCGAGCGAGCGAGCGCGCCAGCGGGGCGCAGAGCCGCGCAGTCGGCTTGGAATTCAGATCTGAATTGTGATATCAGTGTCAGGGCGGCACATGCTTAGGGAAAGGACTTACAGGGAAGAATTGAAAGATTCAGTGTGAAGCGTCTGAAAGCCGCAATTTAAAGTTCCAGAAGCCTTCATATTACTCTCGCCATTAAAATTTAAAGTGACAGGAGCCCAATTATGTATGGCTAGTTTCTTAAATACAATCATATTTCTACCCGGAGTGAAAAATCCATGCGGCCCACTGATCTCTGTCGGGACAACCCATCTCGGCCGCGTCCAGTGCGGGCAGCGAGGATGGCCGCTTCATCTCGGGACAATGGGGCGGTCCCGGCAGCGGCGGCAAGGCCTCCACCCCAGCTGGTTTGGGTGATAATCGCCCCTGGGGACCCTCCCCCTCCGTGACCCGCTCTGAGCCGGTCCGCGCGCGCTTTGCCGTCGCGGGGTCACCTCCACCGAGCCCTGAAACCGGCCTGAGGCTGCAGCGCAAGTTCTGCAGAACCTTCAAAACCCGCAGGTCAATGGAGGCTTGGAACAGAACTTTAAAACTTGATAACGGATGTAACTTCGGGGACTGTTGAAAGCTAGGGAGCTTTTCCCTCTTCTTTTAACTCAAAGGAATCTGTTTATCCTGTTTATCAGGAGATGCCTTGTCTTACAAGGAAGGACTTCTGTGGCCACTGAAAGCATGAAAAGAGATCCGTGGAAATACAGAAACAATTCCAGTGCAGAAATTTTAGTCTATGTTACTTAGAAATATGGAGCTAGACTAAGAATCTTAGACTAAGAATCTTGCCACCATTTACTTAGATCTGTTTGATTTTACTCTACGCTGCATTGTGATTTGGGGGCATATGGTAGGATGGTGGCCAGAATGGCGATGAACAATGGCACAGGGCCAAGGAAGCTTAAACCACTGTTAACTTAGGAAAAACTTCATTCCCAGGGCTCCTAGGGACAAAGGAGCATGCGAATCAACCAATATTAGGATGTATGATGTCTGATGACATGGATACTGCATTTATGTATTGATACTAATCCAAGCAAGCAATGTATTATAAATAATAAATCACATAATTTCCCAGAAGTTTCATAGTTTGCTGAAATATTTATAAGGAGGTCTTGTTGGCGGGGTGCGGTGGCCCACGCCTGTAATCTCAGCACTATGGGAGACCGAGGCAGGTTGGTGGATTGCCTGATCGGGTTGATTTCAGCCCAGTTTGAGCAAGAGCAAAACCCTGTCTCTAAAAATAGCCAGGTATTGTGGCAGGCACCTAAATTGCCAGCTCCTAGTGAGGTTGACACAAGAGGATCACTGTAGCCGTAGAGTTTGAGATTGCTGTGAGCTATGATGCTAGAGCACTCTACACAGGGCGGTGGAGTGAGACTCTTTCTCAAAGAAAAAAAAATTAGGTCTTGCGTTGGCTGAGTTTTGTCATGACCTTAGCACAGTCAGCTTTTTGGCAGTTTGCATGCTTATTTTTTGTTTTTGGATTTAGTCTTGGGATCTAAGCACCAAATGAAGCAGAATTGATCAGACAGGAACTCAACTTCTCTTTCTCCCCTTTTTAGTTCACGCCTCAGTCAGAGGTATCCGCAGTCTCTGGTGCTGGTGCTTTCATCCCTGTGTTCTAGTGTAAATTATTTTGTCTCCTCCATCTTCCACCCTTGACATTTTGTTGGTTTCTTCCTTTAAAACAATCCTTACTTAAATTCTGTACCGCCTGCTTCCTCTCTTTCAAAATTCTTGACTTGCTTTCTGGCCTTTTCTGATCCACTGTTTAACCTGCTGCAATCTGAATTCAGCCCAATGTGCTGAAACTGCTTTTTCAAAGACTATACTCCTACTTGACAGACCAGTTTTTTTTTTCTCCATGGGGAGTAACTTGCTTAATTGGTGAATTTTGGCTGCATAAGGGGGCCCTCTCAGCTGACTGCCATGCTCCTCTCTGGAGAAGGGCCTTCCGACCAAGAGCACACATTCTTCCTGAGGCCGCCCCCTCCCTCAGCTATGTCCTGGTTTGCCAAGATGACATCATTCTGTTATTTAGATAGTCACATGTGTTTTTGGCTTTCATACTACGCAACCTCCTCCACCTTGGCTTTAATCAGTAATAAAGTTTATATTCTGCTTCTTCTCTGTTTTATTTTTGTACTATTTCTTTTCCCCCCCCTCCCCCTTTCCTCCCTCCCTTCCTTCCACCTAGAGACTCACTCTGTTGCCCTTGGTAGAGTACTGTGGTATTCTAGCTTACATTTGGGGCTCAAAAGATCCTCTTGTCTCAGCCCACTGAGTAGCTATGGGACCACAGATGCCTGTCACTGATGCTTGGCTAGTTTTTCTATTTTTAGTAGAGATGGGATCTCACTTTTGCTGAGGATGGTCTTAAACTCCTGAGCTCAAGTGATCTACCCACCTCAGCCTCCCAGAGTTGCAGGATTGCAACTAGGTCCCCAGTCCTAGGATTGCAAGCGTGAGATACCATGTCCAGCCTGAACTATTTCTTACCTTGTTTATAACTCGAGAGAGGAAAGGGGTGTCAATTTTGGAGAATCCCCCAGAAACTTCAACAAATATATATATACAAGTAAAAAGTTGAAGTTCTTTCTTTCTAGTCTCACTTTCCAGAAGTAACTATTATCAAATTATCAAAATTATCAAAAAATCCTTTCTGATTTTTCCATGCATATGCAAATACATGTATATAATAGAAATTTATCTTTCTTTCCTTTCTTCTTCCCTTCCTCCTTCCTTCCCTCCCTCCCTCCTTCCTTCCTTCCTTCTTTCTTTCTTTCGCAACCGGGTTTAGTGGCTCATGTCTGTAATTTTGGCACTTTAGGAGGCCTAGAGGATCACCTGAAGCTGGGAGTTTGAGAGCAAGCTGGGCAATATAGTTACCCATCTCAGAAAAAGAGTAAAAGAAAAAAATTAGACAGGCTTGGTGATGTGTACCTATATTCCTAGCTATTCAGGAGACTGAGGTGGGAGGATCACTTGAGCTCAAGAGTTCAAGACTACTGTGAGCTGTGATTGCATCACTGCACTCCAACCTGGGTGAACATAGAGTAATACTCCATCACTTAAATTAAAAAAAAAAAGGATAAGGTCTCCCTGTGTTGCCCAGGCTGGTGTATGGTGGTTATTCACTGGTGCAATTATATCACTGTACAGCTTTGAACTCCTTCACTAAAACAATGCTCCTGCCTCAACCTCCTGAGTATCTGGGACGAAAGGTGCATACCACTGCACCAGGCAATAGAAGTATAGAAGTATTTTTACCTGAATGTCACATAACAGAAATATATGTGCTATATATTTATACTCATATCTCTCTAATATGTTTCCTTTAATAAAATTTCTTTCCATACCCATATATTTATATATGTACATAGCTACATTTTCTTAAATATGGTGTCAAATTATATATTTGTTCTCCATCTTCCTTTTTTCACTAAACTCAGTTTTGTCTCAAGAAATAGAGATATACCTTAATATCTTTAACAACCACACAGTGTTCCATGGTGTAGATGGCCTGTAATTAATCATTCTTCAACTGCTGGCTGTACATTTTTGCTATTGTTCAGTGAACATGGTAGTGTTTTTATTTTCGTGAACTGTGCTATTATTTCTGTAGGATAGATTCCTAGAAGTGGAATTGCTAGAAATCTCATAAGATTTAATTGATTAGTAAATCAGGGACTCACAGGTTGGGGGGATTCTGAGAGAGCTCAAAGTTTATCCCACACTCTCAGGAAGGACATCTTCTTCTTTGAAAAGTCTAAAGAATGAGGTTACATATTCTTTTTCAATAGTACTCTTCAGTGCCTGGAAATCAAAATAGATTATAAAAAAATGGTACTGTTACGATATTCTGGCCAAGTAAGTTGGAAGGGAAAGTGAAAGGCTGAATCCAACGGTAATACTTTGATGAGCTGGGCTGACAAACCAGTCAGGCAACACAAGAGGAGGGGTTATCAAATTAAGAGGATCCCAGAGATTTGGATTAATTATTAACTTACAGTCATATAAATTTTGAAGTCTTTTTTTTTTTTATATACTTTTGTATACTCTACCTTGCTACCCTGGGTAGAGTGCCATGACATTATAACTCACAGCAACCCCAAACTCCTGGGCTCAAGCGATCCTCTTGTCTCAGCCTCCCAAGTAGCTGGGACTACAGGTGTCCACCACAATGGCAGGTAGTATAGGTAGTTTTAGTAGAGACAGGGTCTCGTCTTGCTCAGGCTGGTTTCAAACTCCTGAGCTCAAGCAGTCCACCCGCCTCAGCCTCTTAGAGTGCTAGAATTATAGGCTTGATACATTCATATAAATTTATACTTTTATACTTCATGTGAAGTAGCTATGAGAGATTAGTTTATTCTGGGTGTCTAAGACTGCAAACTGACCCCTCAGCCAGCCCCCTGTAAGCCTTGGCACGGTCACCAGGAGGCAGGTGGCCTGTTGAGGGTCTGGCTGGGACTACCTGACCTTAACCCTGCACGCCCCTCACCTATCCCACGGTGCAGCAGGCCTGCAGCTTGACGCAGCTAGAGGATCCTGAGGGCTTTAGGTGGCCCCTCCAACACATGCAGAATTTATTGAGGATACTTGCAAAGTTGTGATGACCTGTGTGGGAAAACCCCGTGTATTGTGGAACTGGTATATGATCAGGGGAGCCGAGCTGCCCACACGTGCTTGGACATTTCCCCTGCTCAGGGTGCATGGCAGCCTACCTACGTTATAAATGGCCGTGTTAAACAGCCAGGAATGATCACACAATGTGCACATATATATGACATGGCAGAAAGGACCAGGCAGCCTGTCTGCATTACATCATTTCACTGCTCACCAAAGAGATTTGAAATGGACTTTTAATTATGATTGCCGATTTGCTATGGCTATATTCCTTAATATGAGCACCTGATTAGGTTAATTTTCTTTAACTGATGAATAGCACATTTAAACTTGTAGGACTGAATTTGTTGTTATGTGTCAGTAAGTTGGTATCTGACTTTTTACTGCACTACAAATTATAAATTTTTATCCATTTTAGTTTTGAGGTCGCTGTTCTTCCTTCCTTCACCTTTGTATGGCTTTTTAGATTTGTTAATGGAGATAGAACAGTGCTAAGTGACTATTAAACTCTTTTCCATAAACAGTAAAACCCATTAACATGGACCTCACTAAATTTGGAATTTATGGAAATGAGGTCGGGGCCTGGGTTAAAGTTTATTTTTGCATTGTCTCTGAACTAAAGCTTTGCTGAGCTAATAAACAGTATAAATAAAATTGCCAAGGTATGGCACTAATACTGTAAAAAGCAGACCTTTCCAGCACTGTAGAGGAAATCGTGGTAGGAGAGGTGAAGAAACAGTTTGGCAGAATGGTGTAGTGGAGAGACGGCCACTCACCAGCCATGTGCCTTTAGCTCCTGTGAGTATTTTTCCCTCATCCATAAAACGAGAGAAAGTTGTCTACTTTGAGGGTGTCGTGAGGGTTGGGTTTCGCGTCTTGAGAGTGGCTGGGTGAGGTAGATCCTTTACAAATGGCAGGTAATTATTACTGACCTAAAAGTGCTGAGCTGATTTCAAATACTCATTTCTTCACCAAAGCAGAGTTCCTTAGCACTTTAGAGTTTGATTAACTTTATGTAAGATACTGCTTTTGTTATTTTTTATTATTATTACTGACTGCTCAATTGAAGGAACAACCTGCAGTTTGGTGTGGTTGTAAAGAGCTTTGAAGTCTTACAACCCCAGGTCTGGCAGTCAGTCAACTACTTATTAGTTACACGGCCCCAGGCAAATTAACATCACTCCATGTTCCTAATTTGTGAAAGTGTGATGACAGTTCCCACCCCAGGATGGTCTGGAGGGCTCACTGGATGCGGCGTGTGAGGTGTCAGCCCCGAGGCTCTCCCGTAGTGAGCTCTCAGGGCAGCTGCCGCTGTCCTCACGATCGTTCTGACCATTGTGTGTCCTCTAGATGCTCCCTTCAGCCAGACTCGCTCTTTTCACTTACCCAAATTAATGAATCTTACTCTACATACAATCTTCCTTCTAGATGAGAATTTTAAGTACGCAAGTAAAAAATTATAGAGAAGCAAAAATGGCTGTATAAATAGGTAGCGTGAAAGAAGAAAGAATAATATTCTGAAAGTGAGGCACAAAGGCTCAAGCTACTCTTACCTTACCACGTAATGAATTTCATGCAGAATCTTTGTGTCCTTCATCAAAGGCCTTTATGTTAGCTAGAAAGACATGGAAGTTTATAGATCAGTAGTAAAAGGTGTTCACTGGTGTCCAGCTCATTCCATTCATGGGGAGAGGAAAGCAGGAAGTTTTCTGTGTCTGACTTTCCTTTCTTTGTCTTATTTCCCCTGTTTCATAGACGTGTAAGCACTGTGATGCCTAAACAGAGACTAGAATCTCTCCTACCTTTAATGACAGGCTCACACGGTTTGCGGAATCCATCACCTCAACAGTCAGATTGAATTACTTTGATGACTAGCAAATGGGCACCACTTGTGGTGAGATGGAAACGGTCAGGGGTGTGCTTGTGAAGTGCTCTTCACAGGAGAAAGGCGTTTTCCCAAAACTCTCCTCCACGCTATTTTTGTAGAAGTAAGAAGTACCCACTGTCCTTTGTGAAAACAGAAGAATTCAGGATTCTATACTATTACAGTATAAATTCACAATCATAAACATATTATAAAAATCAGGCTTTCTCAGAAAAAATTGGTTTTTTGAGATGAAGAGTCTACATTTTTCCTCCTTTGCCAGCAAAGTAATAAATTTCTCTTTCTTTCTTCTCAAAACCTTGTTCTTGCTTTTTCTGGTGGGGCCCAGAGAACAAGCATGGTATCAGATTTTGCCGTCCCTGGGTTGGGGGGTGCAGCTGGCTGCGGCCCAGGGTTTGCATGGGAGGAGTGGCTGCTTTGGGGGGTGAGACAGTACCGGCTGGTCCCGGCAGCTCCTGGGGCACGTTTCAGCTCTAGGGAACTCCCGTCTGTCTACCCCAAGTAGACGCAGCTCCCTGTAGTCTGAACAGAATTGAGGAGAAGGAAATGGATTTGAAAAAGGTCCAGATGCCAGGCCTTTTTGTTGACTAAGTTCCCCTGGGGTACACGCTGAGGCCCCCATTTCACCCATTTGGGAGGTTTCCAGACCCTCCTGCTCCATGGCAGAGCATTGTTTGAATGCAATTAGAGGTAGCATCTGGGGTGGAAGTCACGGGTCCAGCGAAACTAGGGGACCTGGTTTAAACTGAGAACTCACTCGTGCTTCCCCAGGAATGAGGGGACTAAGCCACCATTTGGGAAGGGCTTACCTTCCTTCCCGGTAAGGCATTTGGGATACACAGTCTGAGGTGCCATTTGGAGTGGCGTTTTCTCTTCTTGAGATCCCCATTTGTTTGATAGGCCCTGGCATTTTGTGTTGGGAATTCTGTCTTGTCTGGGTGTGTCATTTGTGGGTTCTGCTGCACATAGAAAAGTTTCATCTCAAAGTGCCTTGGGGAGAATTTTGTCCGAATGGTTAACTTACAGCTGCGAACCTGTGTCTATGGAGAGTTGTTTTACTGTAATCCAATGTAAGTGCAGGAAAGTGAGGAAAAGTGGCTGTTAAATGAAAACTTGAAGTGTGACTTGAACCTGTAGACCATCTCATGGCTAGAGCTCTGACGTGAATCTATTGACATTTTGTGTGAGTGTGTAAGACATTTTGTGTATGCCCACACATTCTATGTTTATGCCTACTTGGCTAGTCTTTGGTAAATAAGCTCTCAAAAAGGTACTATTGTAAAGAAAAAAATGTTTTCAAATTGTCAGTGTATATTGGTTTTAATGCCAGTGGCTTGGTTTTAATGGACTTTTTTTGTTGTTGTTCTTAAGGTGTCAAAGTTCAGCACAAAGGTCATAACTATAAACCCAACCAAAGACAGAGAAAGAAATCGGGCTTTCTCCCTCATGTGCACAGACAGTGGACCCTGGTACTGGAAACCAGCAAGGGCAGGACCAATCTGTTGGGCTGTGCACTGTCGCCTTTCTAGACTGCTGACTTTCAGTGGATCATTTTTTAAAAGTTGTCAGTTTATTAAGTTGACAACCAATGGTTGGACATACGAGTTTTCATAAAAGTAAATTAACAACTCAGAAAAAAACCTTTCATCAGACCACATTTTCTAAGATTTAGGTAAGAAAATGTGATCTTTCTAATGTATACCATGTTAATTAGTTGTATTATATCAGATATTTATTGGAAATGCTGAATAGTTCTTAAGCTAAGGCATTATATGTCTGGATCCGGCATATCCGAGAGCTCAGCAATAAGACTAGTGTTTATTGAGTGCTCAGTACAAGTAGGCGCTGCGCCCGAGGCTGGGGGATGTAGGAACAGGCACAAATAAGACACCTCTCACGTTACTGACAACAGCCCTATAAAGCCCAGACAGGCACAAATACAAGTTTATGGAGTTTAAGTCATTTGTCCAAGGTGGGACAGCTACATAGGGGAAGAGCAGGAATTAGAGTGCTGTGTTTGTTAAAGGAGCCTCACCCACATCCTGGTTAAGAGATCCCAAAATACAGTGGCTGAGACAAGACAGGAGCTCCTGGTCGCAGTGGAGCTGCAGTGTTAGGGTAGGTGTTCAGGAGTAGACTGTTGGCTGAAGGCGGCGGGGCCCACCTTAGTCCTCTGCTGTCCCTGGATTTCAGCCTCATTATGTGTGTGAAGATGCAGAAACATTCTCTTAAGGGCATACCCTACAGGCTTCCTCCTATCTTCTACTCACATCCCTCTAGTCATACCTCACTGCCAGCTAGAACTGAAAATATAATTTTATGCCCATGTGCCCCTTGAACTTCAGAGGTTCTATTGATAAATGATAGATCGAGTGTTGGCCACAGACTTGTTTGTTCACGTGACAAAAGATTTATGACTTTGGGATATGCCTAAATCTATCACCCGTTTTTTTCCAAGTAGCATCATATCAGTTCTGTGTGTGCATATGGTATGTGCAGGATGTCTTTAAATGTTCAAAGTATGAGAGGTGTCATGAATACGATGTGATTCTACAGCAGGCTCTGGTCATCTGCAAGTGCTAATGTGAAATTTCACAGTAGAAGCCCCTGATTTTAATCCTTGGAAGAAAGGTTTGCAAAATTCCCAGTGTTTGTCTTGCTTGCATTCTCATCCTCAAAAATCTATGTTGTTAGAAGTGTGTTCTTGGAGAAATTGCTTTATAGAAATAAAGTTACTTTCGGGTTTTGAATGAGGCACTTTATACACAAACAACTTGATTCAGAACTTCAAAGTTTCTCAAAATTCTTGGCCTATTCTGATGAAGTTTAAACATTGACTATTTACTATGGAAAAACTATAAGTATTGAGAACATATCTAGATATTAGTCGTGTTGAGATGGACCTACAGATCCTTGCCCAGGAATCTCTTTGGTACTGGATGGGATAAGCACAGGTTGGCCCTCAGGTTCATACACATATACGGTCTGGTTACCCTGGCCTGGCTCTCCTCTCCCAAACCTAATGCAGTCTCTGATGGGCTCAGCTCACAGGCAGTCCCAGACCAGTTTTATCACAGAGGTCACAGAAGTAGAAAAAAGCGAGCCAAAGAGAGTAAAACTCTAAGCAATGAACCCCAAAGAGATGGGCATCTACAGAAGTCAAAGCTTTAACCTTTTGTGGGGCACGCTAAAAGCTCCACCTACTTACAAGAGCTATGGGACTCTGCTAACTTGATCCAGAGAGTCTTTTCCTCCTTGGAGGTGGGGCTGCTTTGGGTTGGGGGAGGGAGAGGATAAAGGCGTGACTTGGTTCTCCTCCTCCTTCCGCAGGTCAGCACCAGATACTCTGGGAGCATAATAACACATACAAGACGTGGCCTTTATCCCAGTGCTCAAAAAATTAACAGTCTATTGGGGGCACTAATGTATGTGAAACATTTAGTGAAAATCAGGTGCTCAACTGTGTGATATTGATTATTCCAGGGAAATCCTGATAAGGGGTAAATCAGTGTGGATTTGTTTCTTGGGGAAGGCTTGTCAGATTGTGTCACATGTGCAGTGCCAAAGGATGAAAAGGAGTTAATTAAGAAGGCAGAACTGAGGCTGTGAACAAAGATTCAGAATGAGCTTAGAGATCAGAAGAACCCGAGAGCTTGAAGCAGAGACTTCATGTTGAAGTCTGGGAAATAAAGTGGGCTAAGAAAGTGAAAGACTTAAACAATCAGTCAGTTAAGACATTTGAAACGTCTCATTTGCAGCGAGATATTTCAGAAAGACAATCGTCCCTGCGCATGTGAATGAATGAGATGTTTCTTCTCAAGATATTTGTCTTGGCTGGTGCAGGGTGCAATGGGATTCTGCCTGTAATCCCAGCACTTTGGGAGTTTGAGTCGGGAGGATTGCTTGAGGCGAGGAGTTTGAGACCAGGCAGGGCAATAGATTGAGATCCTGTCTCTACCAACACATTTTTTTAAATTAGCTGAGTGTGATGGTTCATGCCTACAGTTCCAGCTACTTGGGAGGCTGAGGTGGGAGGATTGCTTCATCTGAGGAGTTTGAAGTTGTAGTGAGCTATGATCATGCCATTATTCCCCAGCCTGGGGGACAGGGGGAGAGCCTATCTCTTAACAAAGAAAATATGCCCTCTGTCCGTCTTCCCTGGTACACATGGTGTTATCACTGACTTACTTGTTCACAGGTCTGACTGAACAGCCTGAGGTGGGACCTGCCTGGTTCCTGCCATTCTCTGATCAGAGGCCCTTTGCTCCGGCCAGTGATGTTTGGAGTGTTGGCCTGTGCCTCTGTCTCGGACCCACCTGGCGAGGTCAGAGCCTTGCTGAAGATGGTGGAGTGTGCTCTGCTGGCCGACTGCTCAGCTCAAGACGAGCCTCTCTCTGTAGCTATTGTTTCCCAGCCATCTGTATGTCGCTGCAGGAGGGGACACAGGCAGGACTTTACTATTCACAAAGGGGTAGAGTTGGGGGCCTTAGGAGGAGTGTTCTCTATTTATCAAGGGAAGGAAATCCTTACCTGGGTAGGGAAACTTTCTTTTCAAAATATACAGCTGTATGGTATTTCTGACTTTCCTAGGCATGGATCTTGGGGCTGGGATAGATTTCAAAATCATTACTTAAAGGAAAGAATGAAAGATTTAAATAGCATCGTCACCGTAAAAGATCCTGGTCATGTTTTTAAATGTTGACCAAAATAAATTCTAGTTACCAATGAAAGGCCAACCTTCATGCTTAGGAAAAACTGTTTGTAGAAAGGCTTCCATTAATACTACTTTCCACTTGTTCACAGGTATATGTCTTCTGGGGCTGGAGCAGATAGCACTGAAGACGTGCTTCAAATCACCTTTCACATTTTCCTGTTGGAAAGATAATCATTGGAGAATAATCTGGTCACCTTCAGCAAAAATGGAAACTAATCAAGACATTGAGAGTGCCACAGAGGCCGGGGTTCCACAGCCTGGGGCAGAAGTTCTCAGGATACCATGCCTCGCTAGCAGAAATCAGGACAGATTAAACCTATCCTCTCCACCTCAGCTGCTCTTTAAATCAATGCAATTCCTCCACATTAACATGAATTGAAACATGCATTGCCTTTCAACTTAATTGAGTACTTACTTTGTGTGAATCACTGCACAAAATAGGGGAGAGAAAATGAGGGAGGCAAATAAGGCATGCAGCCCACTGTCAATGAGTTTACAGTTAATTTCAGGGCACAGTTTTTTCTTCTTCTCTTAATTAGGTGTAACTCTAAGACAAATAAATGGGTGGAAAAGCGTATTCTGCAAGTATGTTAAATCCCTTTAATAAAAAACAAAACAAAAACACACAAAGTCCCAATGTAGGCAACTCAGGACATTTTTTAAATTCCTTTTTTGGTTGGATTTCTCATAGGATCTAGTTCATTAATTCTATAATATTTATTAGACTTTGGCAATATTAAAACATTATAGATCATTTGAATTAAGTTCTATTTTTCCCCGTAGGTGCAGATTGTCTGTTGGAAAGACGTATTGTTTCTACATTTCTTGGGGAGTGGGAAACTGAACACCTGCTGTCTCTCCCACCCTCTCCCTGCCATGCCCTGGGCATTCTGAGTGAGTTATTAGCACAGAGAAGAGGAAGGTTTGGTCAAACTTGGGTGATGGTACTCACGGATCCCAGACAGGACAGGGAAGGACTAAAACATATCTGGGTCATGGCTGTGTATGAAAATTTGACCAAGTAATTATTTCAGTATTCATTGTTGTATGTTCCATAAGTTGAAGGACTATACACATTTTCCAGAAATTTATTTCAGATCTGAGCACATGCCATCATTTTTCCAGTATTAAGAGACAAACATGACTGTGTGCCCTAGACATTTTACGTAGTGTCTGTGATGTATTTCGTAAGTATGAGCCAACAATAGACATGTCTTTGTCTCGAGTACTGTCCACTCGAATTGAAAATGTGGCAACTTTTTGTTTTTACCATCAACAGTCTTCTTAATTAAGCTGCCAATACTGTATATACTGCCAATAGCATTGTGTGTTGTCTGAGAAATGAATGGTGTGAGTCCTGTTTCCATCTTATTAAATAAACAATGTTGCTGTGTATAAAATGGATTTAAAGTGTTCTGTGAATGAGAGAACCATTATATTACTCCCTAAATAATTTGATGAGAATCTGTATACCATCCCTTTTCTTTTAATTTCTAAAAACTATTATTCTGTTCCTCAGTAAGGAAGTGCTCTAATTTGACTGTAATTTTAGTTATCTGATTAACCCTTAATAGAATTGGTCAACCTCCAAACTCCTGGCCACAAGGGACACTGGTATTCGTTATGTACCTCTTTCAGCTCCTACAAAGTAGCTTCCAGAAATTCTAGTCATTAACTTGTGTGGATACTAAGGTGTGGATACTGTTTCCTGTTCCGGGAGGCTCCTGAGGGCAGAGTGCCTGGAGCACAGTCTGTGTTCAGTAATGGTGCCGATGAGATGTATGGTGGCCCTCCTTCACTCACTTCGCTTTCACACTCTGGAGGGGACAGAGGGGTCATGCTACCTGAACAGCACCTTTATTGTTTGTTCTTTACGATTGGTCTGCCTCCGATGGCTCCAAATAAGCTGCATGTTTTGTCATTGTCTGGTCCATGGGGCCTCTTAATTAGTGCCTTGGATTCACCGGTTCAGCCCTGTCATCTGTACCGATGTCCTCTCTGCTGCCACTGGGCGTTCAGAGGGGCTGCCATACTTCTCTGGCTTGTCTGTCAATCGAATAGCAATCTTTTCTTCATTGGGTGCTCATGATATGGTGGGCACTGAGCTAAGTGCTTCATGGACACTTGCACTTTGTTCCTCATTTAAACCTCTCATCAGCCACTTGGAGCAGGAACTTTCCACAGCAGAGGTGTGTATCTGCTTAAGTCTAAGGCATCCACTCCCGGATCTCTTAGATTCCAAAGCCTGAACTGTTAACCCCTCCCCTCTGCTGCAGCCCAGGAGAAATGCCTGGTGCCTATTTTGTGTGTAGGGGAGGGCCCATCAAGTCTGGACATAGTCCAGATTTATTGCATTTAATATTCCTCAGCAAGCCAACTGTCTAACAGATAAAATCCAGCAAATCACAGTTGTTTGGAGAATGGGGGAAGGGGTGAGCAACTGGGAGAAAGCAAAGTTGGAAACAAACCAATTTGAGTCAACCTTTAGCCTTTACCTCATCTGCTTTAAAAAAAAACAACTTTCTTTTTTTAACATGGCCTGACACCATGTGATGAATCAAAGCCTGATGTAGTTGACCCAGAATTGATCTCCAAATGTCTTTTGGGGGAACATGCTTTGACTCTGGTTGTTGATTCTGAGGAATAATTGCCACCCTAGAAAGGTAATTACATATGCCATTGTTTATACACATAATAGGCTCAGAATGCATGTTCTGCACAGAGAGAGAGAGAATCCTGCTTGCACAGGAGGCATGTGCTCTGTGTGTTGTGTCAGAATGCCACAAACAGCATTTGAACTGCTCCCTGTTACTGCTGGTCTCTTCCACGTGTGCATGTGTGTAAGGGAGAGGCTAGGAGCGAGGAAAGGATGGGTGGGCCTCAGAAAGCTGTTTGTTGAGTTGGAGGGCAGTGATTTGTTTTTCCTTAATTTTTTCATTTACCAAAACATCTTTTGGATCTGATTCATTTAGCTTGGTCTGGTGAAAAGGCAGTCTGCTCTCTGCCTGGCGTGTGCTTCTTAATGAGCTCTCATATTTCTCCCCATCCAGGGCTATTTACTTTGTGGAAATGTAGAGTGAGAATCCTTCTCCACAACATCCTCCTGAATGCTGTGGTTTTGCCCACCACCTTAAGTACACCAGACAGCCAGGGACAGCTGATCATGCTTTCTGGTAAAACATAAGTGGAAGTTAAGTCACCAATTCCCACTGAAAACACTTCATGCCTCTTCCTCAGCATGAGACAGCAGCTCTCCTAAGTAAATACAGCAGAATGCTAGCCTGTGGACATCTAATGCTAGCAACCCTTTTTTTTGTCTTAAATCAAAGCCTTAAAAAACCAAAATGTCATGACTTTTTGTGGCGCTGCACGATGGGAGAAACGCATACAAATTCCTGTGTGGAATTGGGCGCTGTCTAAGGCCGAGCAATTCATCCTGGGCCCTCTCTGCCATGGTGTCCAGCCAATTGCTGTCATGCTTGTTAGGCTCCATGACAGTGTCTTACCTAACAAAGGCCTCTGCACCGAGCAGCAGTGGAATGTCAGAAGGAGCACATTTCACACCCAGACGTGCACCAGGCCGTAACAGCCCTAGGAAGATGCATGTGGCAGCGTGGGGGCTGGAGGGAGGGGAAGGGCGACATTTAGCAGTTGGGATGTGGCCCCACTGACCACACTTAATCAGTCCTCTGTAAACAATTCAACATTTTCATTGTTCTCTAAAAACTAATAAAGAGAAGTGAGCACTTTTCATTCATCTTGAAGTAATTTTGTGTCAGGTGGCAGCCCCATAGCCGCCGGCTCGCGTAGTGCTGGCCGTGTGATACAACAACTATTGCAATTTATTTTACAAACTCTGGTCATTCACATGTCAGTTAGTGTTCACCAAGCCGGCATCTGAAATTGTGCAGTTAACGAGTTTTACAACATTTCTATCAAGAGAAACTGTTTAGCATAACTGACTCTTAAGGAGTTATTATACCTCTAAAAATCCATTTTAAGGGGCATTATTTAAATAAAATAGAAAAACGGTTCACTGCCTTTTAAAGGGGCTACAAAAAAAGTCCATCAGCTCCAGCGCAGTAATCCTCAGCTTAAAGCACTCTTGAGAGTACTTCTGGGAATTGTCAGCATAATGAAATGTTTTGTGAAATGTCCAGATAGATTCCTCTACTCAACAATTTTACTGCACCATATTTATTTCCCCTCCAGTTTTTAAAGAAGTGAATTACTTTTTGAGAGGATGACTCTATGTTGTGTAGATTAACTGAGCACATTATTGCCGAGGCTGTAACGGAAGCGCTGGTTGTGTGTGTGGTGTCATTTCTGTATCTGCGGAGACGGGAGAAGAGAAAGGGCGCTTTCCTCCCCATTAGTGCTTTGGCATCAGAAGGGTTAAAACGTAAGGAGGCAGATGGAGCTTCACTTCTCCTTGTGCCACATTTTCCTCAAACTTAGAAGCAGTCTTGGTACATAGCAGCATATACGAATTTCTTGAAAGTTTACAAGATGGGCTATGTTTTCTTACCCTGGATAAATCAAGGCAGGAGCCCTCTCCATGCGCACACGATGCCTGCACAGAGCTGCACCTCCTTCCTATCTGGCCCGCTTCAGGAGGAGCCGCTACTGAACATTTACTCAAAGAAGAATAGATTCCTGCATCATGTGAGACGGCCACTGACCCAAACCAATGAGGGCTAGAGTCTCCACTGGCAGGATTATATAGCATAGCAGCACATTCATTTAGCAAGTTATATTCCCCAGCAGGGGTGGAAGCTACCACTTATAAATAGCTTAATGGTTCTTTCCACAGTGAGCGAAACCAGAAGAAAAATGATGTTCTGCTGCAACAAGAGATGTTAGGCACACCCTTAGCAGGTGCATCTGTAGACCTACACATTTTCATTTTGCCACAAACAGTCCCCTAATTTTTTACACTGCTGTTCATGCACACAACTTTAATTTTCTGAGGGAGACAGACAGTGTTCCTGTTGCCTGTTAACTGTATCTGCTTATAAGAAGCATGGTAACATCCGTGAACCAAATACAATTTGACATCATTCATGACTTTTTTGGCCTTCTACAGATCTATATTATTTCCTGCTCGCACGTTAATGTTTCCAGCATGATATTGTCATTTCTGGAAATTTTATCTTCTGAAATTCAGATGTTGGGGCAGGAATGCCTCAGAATTGGGGCAAATGCAACTTATTCCAAGACCAGCTTTTTAACTTTTTTTTTTTGTATATTTTGAGCCACTGCAGATAATGATCAGATAACAGGCAAATATCGCATATGAAAACTCTCACTTCTTTTAGACCAAAGGGCTTATTACTATTCTATTTCCAGTTTTGCAAATTATATTTGGTCAATTTACATCAGACTTAACAAATTATTTGCTATTTATTTGCTCCTCTTATAATGTGAAATCAGGAGATGTTAATGAAAAGAAAAAGTTTCGATAATTGCTACTTGAATCCATTTGGAGCAATACACAGGTTCTTCCTAATACTCCAGCACTTAGAATTAGGGCAGATGGAATATATTTGTTTCCTATTGCTGCTCTAAGCAGTTACCACCAATTTAGTGGCTTGAAACAATGCAAATCTATTATCTTACAGTTTTGTAGGTCAGAGGTCTCACTGAGCTTATGCACTAGTCAGACAGCCACATTCCTTGGGAGGATTGAGGGGAAAATCTGTACCCTTGCCTTTCCTGTCTTTAGAGGTCTCCTGCCCTCCTTGGCTCATGGCTCCTTCCTCCATCTTAAAAACTCACAATAACATGTTGCGTTCTTCTCCAATGGCACTTGTGTGACCTTCTGTCACCACATCTCTCTCTAAGTCCACTGTAAAGGGCTGCGTGATTATATTTAGCCCACGTGGCAAGTCCAGGGTCACATCTGCATCTCCAGGCTCATGCCCTAGATCACATCTACATGTCCCTTTGCCCGGTGACTATCACATTCACAGGTATTGGAGAACCTCCCAATCCTGGAGTTTAGGACACGGACATTCTGGGGAGGCCATTGGTCTGCGTACCACATGGAGTCTCAGAGAGCCGTTTTCCATACCAGTATTTGGAGGATTAATGGCTATCACCAGCCAAATGCTCCCCCCACTTTACACATTAGGCACAAAATAGTTTTAAAAATTTAGAGTATGTGCCTCAATATGTGTGCATATTCTTCTAAATTCTAATACCATTGATGTCTGTATTTCTACTGCGAGTAAAGCTTCCTTCCTTTTTAGTATATAAATGAAAAGGAGCAGATCTAGTGGATAGCTTGCACCTACCTCATTTGGATTCACTTGTGCAAATGGGACTCTTGACTCTTCTTTGAGATGTACAAGGCTTTGAGGTGGGAAGGGGCCTGCAGAAACTTTCTGGTAGTCCTTGGTAGTTGCTAAAAGTGGGGGACAGCTATTTCCTTCTCATGCATCACCACTGCCATTTGTGGTTATGGAGCATAAAGGATAGAGCGGAACAGGTCCCTACACTTCCCCGAAAGCCGAGAGCTGCAAATTCTAGAATTATGAGACAAATGCCATTTTATAAAAGACTAGTAGAAGATTATTTGTCAGAAAGCCCCAAAACATGAGTTGTCTAGAATAAGGCCATATTTCATCAGAATAACTCTGGAAAATTCCAAGAAACAAATTGCTCAATGACCATTTTAAACACTCATAACACAATCTGTGTGAAACTGGGCTGAGAGAAAAAGTGATTTTACTAACTTTAAGTCATATTTTTCAACTTTAAAAAATCCTCTATGTTGTACCAGCCACACTTTAGCTCCAGGGCCTGTAGGCTCATCACAGCGTAGGAAAACCAGACATGGTAATGCAAGCGACTCCAAAGTCCCTGTGTTCAAATTTGAGATGTTTTCAGAGTAGTCATTCTCAAAAATGGGTTCTTGCTAAGACATGCTAACACACCTCTGAAATAAAAGAGAGCTTCTGTGGAGTGAATGAAAGTAGGTTGCCACAAAAATGTATATCAATTATGAAACAAGTCAATGAGTGTTTGCCAGCTGCCCTCGGTGTCCCAGAGGCAGGCTGGGCAGTGTATTTTTATTCAATTTGCCCCAGGCCACTTCTATTCTCTTCCTGAAAGGTGGACAGGTAGTCTTCTTAAATGCTGATAACTTCTATCAATGATCTCAAAATATAACTGGTAACATGTCAATGATTACTGTGCAAAGAAGTTAAACATTGTGGCTAAATTTCCCCACTGAAACCCTATCCAAGGATTAGCAACAATAGGGATCTATTTTATTTGCATTTAATTTGTACCTTCACACTATTATCTCCAATGTTTTAGTTTCAGGAAATGTGATCTCAGGCTATTATAACCACATTTCATGCCGCTGTTGCACTGTTATTTGATCTCTATGGTTGGAAATGACTTAGTGAAAAAATAAAGCCAGCATACTTTATTTTAATTATACCAGTGCAGTGTCTAAATAAAAAATGTACTTTATATTTAATTTGGAGCACAGATTAACAGTTTTATGGGACATAAAATCTATTTATATCATTTTCTATTTACACATCAGTGATATATCTTTCTCTCAGCAAAACAAATGCCTGTAGTGTGAAAACGAGGACGGAAAGCATGGAAGTTACAATCACATGGGCAGTAAATAACATCTTAATTGGTTTGGAACGCTGGAGTTTGATTTTTTTTTTCCTGCCTGGCTTTTATTTATTGATCTCTATAGCTTATTTATCTTTCCAGTGATTCGTACAAGTCTATCTTCTTTCCTCAATAAGCCAATCTATGGTGGTTTTATATTGCAAATCCCATCTAGGGAAATGGTCTAGTGAGAGAAGAGCAGTTACTCCTGGAAAAACCATTATTCAAAAGCTTTTGTAGAGGTGAGGGTAACTTCTCGGTTTTTGTACTTTGTCTTCTGGAGAAAAGAAGGAAAGAAGAAGTGCAGCTATTACCAAGTTGCCACTCAGTCCATGTTTCAGCGATTCTTTACTCTCCACTTGTTTGGCAGCAATAAGAAAACAAAGAAGGATTTAGTGTACACTGGGAAATGTCTTTTAAATGTTTCTGCACATGATTTAGTTCCTGGTGAGGGAAGCAGACAAAAATGGATGGTGTATATCTAATCCATCATATATAAACCCCAGGCTTCCTCCTTCTCTATGCATTTCCACAGCTCCATTCCTAATATCTTTTTTAAATAGCACATTAGGATAAACTACACTTCAAATGACACATGACACTCCACAGTGCAATTGAGAACCGGTGAATGTAACCGTTCTCAGGGAAGCTGGTGGGCAGAAATTCCAACACTCCTTCCACTATGCACACAGCCACGGCGGAAGTCAATCCTGGAAAGTTAGTGATTATTTTGCCCCCTCCTGAATCAATGATCCCCTTGTTCTTTGTCAAATCCACACTTTCGGTGTTTGCTGTGATTCTGTTTGGTTGTAAGGTCTCACAGAGTATCAGTGGAGTGCTCTGGTGATGGCTGGGGAAAAACAAGTTTACAGATGGCATTGCTATACTTATGCTACACAAGTGAGGCTTTGCAAAGCTATTCTATAAACACATTCCAAAGAAGAGGCTCCGATATCCTTAACCGCCTTGGGCAGGTCTTTTAGAGAATGTATTTGCAACTGACTTAGTTAGTGGTGGGCAGATCTCACCACATCCAGGGGGATCTTGAGACAACTGCCTTGTGGAGAGTGCCTAATTTCTGAATGTCAAACCCTGCACATCTTAATTTCTAGAGAATAAGCTCAATTGAACTTGTTCCCCAGTTATGCAAAAACTGCTCAGATAAAACCAAGTGGACACCAATGTAATGAATGTGGTTATTAAATTGTTTCAATTGAAAGAACCCTATTCTTACACCATCATAATGGGAACAATTTATCCCCACTGATCGGTCTGTCTCTCTCCCTCTCTCTCTCTCTTTTTCTGAGCTCTCTTTGATCTTGAAGCATATTGCGGTGGTGTGTCCTATTGAAAAGCGAAACTGGGGCAATTTTAATGCTTTTGTACCTTACCAGTGCTCTATTTTTTCACTGTTTAAAAATAGCTGTTAATTATAAGTGCAGTTTAAATGTCTCAAGTGACCCAGAAATGCAGGTTGGAATGAGACAGATTGTGTGTCTCATATAAAACAGATGTACTTTCACAGAGCATTCAGAATCCAGCCTTCACTCTGGATCCTCCTCTTGGGTTATTTCAATCAGGTATCGAGCTGGTCTAGCATTGTGCTATAAAATCTCACACATTTGAACAGGGAAAAAGGAAAGCAGATCTTCCTTTTCTTTTCTTTCTTTCTTTCTTTCTTTCTTTTTTTTGCCCCACAAAGAAAAGATTCTTTTGTACATTAGACATTCCTATCTGGGTAAATACGGTGCTGTTGGGGTGAGTGATGGGACAAGGACCACTTTCCTGGACGGGAAGACCATGTGATTTTCCAGAGTTCTACTCTGCCCTTTCTTGGCTTGGGGGCTCTTCATTCAAAGAACACGGTAGTGGTGACAAACATATTCTCTGGGGTCCTTTTTCAGCTTGATTTAATTGTGCCCAGAGACAAATTCGCCTCTTGCCAGTTTTCAAAGATCTCCAGCTCTTACTGGTTTCCAAAACTTGGGGTTTTAGCTCCTGATGACACCAGAGCCTGGAGGTGGTGACAGCACTGCTGATAGTTCAGGAGCCCAGAATTCAGTAATCCACGTGCTAACTCAGTAAAACCACACAATTCATTTATTCTGTTGTAATCTGAACAGATCTGGTACTTGAGCAATGATATGTGTTTGTATCTGGTAGGTGTAAAGCTACCCCTGTTTAGTTCAGCTCCAAGGAGTGATTTCAAAGTTGTGTTTAGGGTGGCGCGCCTTCTGGCAGCCTGATGATCTTACATACGCCCCTCAAATCCTCCTGAATCCTGAATTCACAACTCATCCCGCTTCTTCCACGCAGATTCAGGTCTTGTGTCTCCATTTCTCTTGCTAGAGGAATGGAAACGAGTCTTAGAAAGGGGAGGAAGTTCTGTATACCAGCTTCCTCCCTGTTTCTAACTGGATAGGCCCACAGGAGTTCTTCATCACCATAGCAATGACATTGAATACAGAAAGGTATGGACTTAGGGACAGATTTTTCAAGTTCTTCATAGAAAACTTGTAGATATTTTAGTTAAGTTCTAAGTGCAGCCACTGATTTAAGTATTTTTCACAGCAAATTCTGCATTTCAATCAGTAATTTAAGCTTAACTGATTAATTTAATTGAACCATTCTAATTTGTCCTGTGAGATTTATTTCATTTGGTGTTTATGATCTTGTGAGTGACAGTTGAAGGCAATTGGGTTATGGCCTCAATTCCAAGTCAATGATTTACCTTTAGCAATAGGGAAAGGTATGGCTTCAGGTAATTTAAGGGACTTTGTTGTTATAGGAAGTTGAAAAAGTTTTAAAAAATTCTTTAAATCTAGGCTGTTTCCACACTTTAGCAATTGTAAGTTGGGCAGCAATAAACAGCATCGTACAAATGTCCTTATAATAAAAGGGTTTTTTTTCTTCTGGATAGATGCCCAGAAATGGGATTGCAGGATCAAATGGAGATCTAGGTT
>CAUYON010107592.1:0-44805 GCA_963573935.1 Arctocebus calabarensis
TGTGCGTTCCTCGACCTTGTCTCTTGGCTCAGCTCCAAACCGTTGGCTTTCTTGCTAAATTTCTGTCCTTTAACTCTCCTTCTGGACAGGAGTGTCTGCAGAAAGCTGGCTACAGACCGCCATCTTGGCTCCTCCCCTTCCCTGTGTTCTTGTGCTACTCCTTTGCTTTCACTGTTGTCTCTTCAGATGGGTTGCAAATGGGAAGCAAATGCAAAGTTGGAAAATGAATAAAGAGAGACTGTGTCTGGCTTATTTCCACTAGCATAACATCTCAAATCCATCCATGTTGTACCACGTATCAAAACTTCATCTTTTTGGCACTCATTTTTGTACACTGCATTGTATATATTCTCCCTTGATGCTTATTATGTACAGGGAAATTTTCTAAGTGACTTAGCATCAACATATTTGACCCTCACAACAATACAGAAAGTAAAGATTGCACTTGTTATATAAATAAAGAAATGGAGGCATAGCTAAGCTAAATAACTTACACAAGAACAGCCAGCTGGTAGACGGAAGAGTAATTCTTCAAACTCATACATGAACCTACCTCTAAACCTACAGTCTTAGCCACAACACGCCTGCTACACTATGTGCACTTTTAAGTATTATTTATTGGCAAAGTCATGATTTATTTACTGAATACCTATTTGTAGTTATTCCCTTTCTCAATTTCTCAAAACTTAACAGGAGAGATGCTAGTTCATAAAATGAGAGTAAAGGTGCCTGAAAGAATATACCAGCCCTGTGTTTCAAAACAGGCCTTTTAAGAAGGTGGATAGAGGGCAGCACCTGTGGCTCAAAGGAGTAGGGTGCCGGCCGCATATGCTGGAGGCGGCAGGTTCAAGCCCAGCCCTGGCCAAAAACTGCAAAAAAAAAAAAAGAAGGTGGATGAGGACCCAGAAGGAAGAATGGAAAGAAACTATAGTCTCTTTATTCATTTTTTTTCCTGAGACAGGGTGTCACCCTGTTGCCCAGACTAGAGTGTAGTGGCATCATCATCATCAGCTCACTGCAAACTCAAACTCCTGGCCTAAAGCAATCCCCTGCTTTGGCCTCCCAAAGTGCTAGGATTACAGGCATAAGCCACTGCACCCACTATGTCTCTTTATTTTAATTTTGAGAGTTGTCTTATGATACTTGAGAGAGTTAATGACAACTCTAAAGAATGTATCCACAATTAGGAGGCTTGTAAAATGTCTAAAAGTTATCTTTAGTTATCTTTTCTCCACTAAATATAAAAGAAAATATAACGATAATACTAATTATATATAACTAGGTAAGCAATACAGGCATAACTTTAACTTTCTTGTTTTAGAAAATCAAATATGTTCCTAGGAAAAATGTTCTATAGCCTTAAGAATTTAGCCTATTTTTTAAAAAATTTTCTTTAACTTTCCTATCATACATTAGTAATGTTTCAATTTTTCTAACTAATTACCCATTCCTTTTAGACATGTTTAGCAAAAGAAGGGGGGGGTAACAGGCACAAAACCATGAAGGTTTTATATTTTCAGAGAATCAAAACCTTGAGGGGTTCTTTAGTATGTTTGTAATTATACTGGCTAGAAAAAAATAGTTTAATTGAGTAAAGAAAAATCAGATTAAACCTTGGGAAATAACTTTTTTTATTAAATCATAGCTGTGTACATTAGTGCAATCAAGGAGTACAATGTGCTGGTTTCATACACAATCTGAAATGTTTTTATCAAACTGTTTAACATACACTTCATGGCATTTTCTTAGTTACTGCATGAAGACATTTGTACTCTGCGTTTATTAAGTTTCACCTGTACCCTTCTAAGATGCACGGGAAATAATTTTTAATAAAGCACCAGACTATGGATGAACACTTCAAAGGATGTTCCTGGATATCAATGCCCTAGTCGAAGGAACTGGTCAAAGGAAATTAATAAAACACTTGTAGTTATACTTCAGAAAATATCTACACATACTGGTAACACACAGTTAACATCCCATTTTGGCCATATTGCCTATTTACTCCAGATCCTACTCTTAGGTTATCAGTCTGAGTTATATCTATTTCACTTTAACTTTACTTGTATCTATTTAACTTTTTTACTTTTCCCTTCTTAAACATGCCTTGTCAACAGTTTTCACTCAACTATTTTATTCAAGGAAAGAAAATTATTGATCTGATTGTTCCTGCAGCTTCCAAGGGTACTATGTTCTTTATAAAACAAAGTGATGATGACAAAGCAGCTCCACGACCTGCCGCCTTGGCCCTGGCGGTACTGATGCTGTGGTGGATGGAACCAGCTTGCTGGAAGGGCCGACACCTGCGGGGGAGACACTGGCGCCTTGCTGCATTCTCCTCGTGATCTTCTGGCTAGTGCATTTCGTGGATGGCCCTCGCTGTCTCCTCCTCCTGCACTTCTGACTGGCCAATGTCATGTCAGTTTCCAGGGCCTGAGTCTTCATTGGACAGCTGACTGTAACTGATGAAGACCTATGCTGGCAAAACCACCCCCTAGGACTATATAAACCCCTGAGCAGAGAACTCAAAAACAGACCTCTAGAGAAGGAGCAGGAGAACCTGTTCCCCTGCCGGGTCCTCTCTGCCAGGAGGTTTGGTTCTTGTAGTTGTTATAATTCTGTTTCTGTAAATAAATCCTGACTTACCATTACTCCTGTGGTCCATTGATTCCTTCTTTAAATCACTGAGACCTGAAACTCCGGTATCAAAAGCAACAGCTATGTAAAACTAACATGCTTACACCAGCATCACCCAGAGTCCAGTTATCTATAGAAGCCAAGAAACAATTTCCCTGAGGATGTGCGGGGTGTGTGTCTTTGAGTGAGTGTATGTGTAAGTTCCAACTTAGTGGTAAATGCTGAGAAAAAACAACCCTGAGAATTCAATGCTTAGGTAGGCCATCCCAATTATCTATCAAACAATTTCACATTTGGAGAGCATATCATGTAGCACATCATTGAAAAATAAAACATGCTTTATATGTACATAATTTAATCACCACAGACTTTTCTGCTTAGGAGCAAAATGATCATTCCATGACCTTTGAAAGAATTTCTATTGTCTTTCAAGGATCTATTGTTATTTTACTATTGCTGTCATTTTGAAAGTCCAGAATGCTCATCTAGTATAGTTTATCTTCCTCCTTCCACCTGTTTTTCTCATTTATTGAGTGCGAATGAATTATTCTTTACAGGACAACCAGGACACTCATTAACACTTATTTATATTCAATTTTCCTCAGTAAGAACACACAATACTATAATAAATGTCACATTTTGAACTTACAGTTTTCCAGCAAAGCCTTCACTACTTCAAACAAAAATTAACATCAAATATTTGATCTTTCAAAAAAGCCAGCATGAGTGCCTGGTTAAAACACTGTCATAAAAATGGGAGAAGGTAGGAGAAATAGAAAACAAATTTTCTTTCCAAGACAAATTGTTTCCACTTACTAAAACTGTTTACTTTTCCCACCAGGTACTCTATTATTTTTACTATACTTTCAGTAAACTTTTTTAAAGCCAAAAACAACACTGAAATTCAAATTTTGCAAAATCTTAGGGATATATTGCCTTATGTCCTAAATTCTTTCAGTCATGTTAAATTGCTGAGTTTTTAGGCTCAAGCACACTATAACTAGTTTTAATCTCAAAGTAAAATAATGCATTCCGAAAAATTAAGGGCTCTGCACTTGCATTTAGGCGATCACTACTGCAGTCTGTGTACCACTCATCTAAAAGGCTTAGGGCCAGAAGTGTTCTGGATTTCAGATTTTTTTCAGATACTGCAATATTTGCATTATTCTTCCTGGGTAAGCAACCCAAATCAGAAATATCTGAAATGCTCCAACAAGCCTTTGACTATACCATAGGAACTCAAAAGCTTTAGATTTGGATAATTTCAGATTTCAGATATTTGGATTCCAGATACTCTGTACTCCCAACTATAAGACTACCCTGAATTAGCAGAGCTGTACATCCTCCTGGAAATACACATGACCTGCCATGAGATGTTCTATAGTTTCAGCACTTTGTTTATACTGAAAAATGTGCCAAAGGGCTAGTCTTGTGAAGACCCCTAGACTTCTAAATGCAAAGATGGATTGAGCCTCCCACAGTGGAGTGATTTTTTCCTGAGGGCCAGGGGTGGGTGACAATATGAAGATGTAAGAGGAATAGGAAGGTGGATGAGTCTCAGTGACCACTTTGATAAGACCTACAATATATTCCGAAGGACAATCTAAATCTACCCCATCCACGGTATTCTGCACAGCTGAAATGATGATCCTAACTCCACCAACGGAGGCTACTCACCCCTAATCAGAGCTCTAAGAATGACGCTGAAAGCTCACTCCACTCATCCTAGGGGTAAAAGCACTTTAAATGTCTGGGGAACCTTTCAAAGAAAATGGAAATCAGTAGGTTCGTTAACGTTGTTGCTATAGCAGGTATTTTCACAAAGATTGAAAACACCAGCTGTCAGAGATCAACATCTTCATTCCCTTTATAAACCACCTTTTCCGCTCTCACCCTGCAACTACAGGAAAATATGGCTTATCGTAAAATGAACTGCTCTTTGATAGCTGTGCACATTTCATGCCTTTCACATCCAGAGACGATATTCATGATCTTGTCACCATCCATGTGTCCTGGAAGCACAGTTTATGTGGAAAAATAATCATGGTAAATTTTACCAGAGGGCACTTTCTGTACACTGCTGGTGAAGTCTGTCACTTCAGCTCTATGTCACTGCTTCCCTGACCAACACAACTTGTGTTAACTCCTCTGTCATGTTTTGCTCATAAAGCAATGTCAACTCGTTTATCAACAGCAGGTTGTTCTGTGGAATATGGCGATGCGACTTATAGCAGCCTAACTGATGTGCACTCAAAAAATAACACAGTGGTGTAAGTTACATTTGATCTATTATATTCTCTAGAATTGCCTGGTTCCCACTAAATCCCATAGAGAAATGTAGGCCTCCCTCAGAAGTTCCTCCTAATTCTAACATCTCCAACATATTCCTCATTCTAAATGCAAAGGTAACAAATTATTTTGGATCCATCAACAGCATTATTAATGGTAGTGGAATCTTCAGGGTTTCAGGATACCCACGGTTGGTTTCATATTTTTTCAGATTTTAGAATATTTGTATCACTCCTGGCGAGCAGCCTTATTCCAAAATTTTAAAATCCAAAAGTGCACCAATGATTGTTCCTTTCCAGCGTTGCGTCAGCTCGAAAGTTTTAAAGTTTTGAGCATTTAGGATTTCAGGTTTTCAGATTAGAAATACTAAACCTATATATGTTTCTGTGAAACCATCACCACTATAAAGAAAATGAACATATCAGCTCTAAAAGTTTCCTCATTCTTTATGTGATTTCTCCTTCTCGTCCCTTTTGGCCAGCACACATCCTACTCCTTCCCCAGGGAACCACTGACTTGCTTTTTAATCAGTATAAATTAGCTTTATTTTCTAGAAATGTATACAAAGTGAATCGCATACTATGAACTAATTCTATCCTGCTCCTTTCACTCTGCATAACTATTTTGACATTCATCTGTGTTGCAGCATATAACAATGTATCATTTCCTTACATTGTTTACTAACATTCCATCATGGATATACCACAATTTATTTAGCCATTAATCTGTCTTACAAATCAAACCAGCATGAACATGAATGTCCATGTCTTTATATGGACATATGCTTTCATCTCCTTTAGGTAAATATATATATTTGGAATACCTAGGTCACAGGTAGAAATATATTTGGCTTTTTAAGCATCTGACATATTCCAGGACTTTTGCACCATTTCACATTCCCATGAGCAGTGTGTGAGGTTTCTATTTGCTCCACATTCTTACCAATACTCAATACACTCAATCATATTAACTGCAGCTCCTCTACCAGATATTTGGCTAATGGGAAAAGGTGTTATTTCTAGCTCTGTGAGAGTCATTGTTACCTCTACTCATGTTGGATTTTTTTTTTTTTTTTTTAAGGCAGAGTCTCACTTTCTCACCCTTGGTAAAGTGCCATGGCATCATAGTTCACAGCAACCACTAATTCTTGGGTTCAAATGATTCTCTTGCCTCAGCATCCCAAGTAGCTGGTACTAGGTGTCTGCCACAATGACCAGCTATTTTTTTAGAGACAGGATCTTGTTCTGGCTCAGGCCAGTCTCTAACTCCTGAGCTCAGGCAATCCACTTGCCTTGGCCTCCCAGGGTGCTAAGATTACAGGCATGAGCCACCGGGCCCGGCCATTTTGGATATTCCTTTTACCAGCCTAAAGTGGATTCTTCACACACATAGGCTATTAGTGCTCAGCTGAATACTAAGGGCATCCTCGGCACTTTCACGCATTCTTCAAGTGCAGTTCTTTCTTCTTCAGTACTTTCAAAATCCTACTACCGCTAGCTGGTTGGGTCTCTCCAGGCCCTCAGCCCTGTCTCCTTATTACAGAAAATCTCAGTGTTCACCCGAGTTTCCACCCATGCATTCAGACATGGAAACTCTTCAAGGCACTAAACTGAGAAAATCATAAGGCTCACTTCATTTATTCTCTAATTTTTGCAGTCCTTTTTTTCATTGCTGGCTGATGACCAAGGTCTTAGAAATCGGGCTTTATAAAGCTTGTTTGCTTTTTGCTATTTCAGATGTGAGGTCAAACCTGATCCCTGTTATCCCATCAAATGCCATTTTCTTTCATTCTTAATAATAAAGTTTTATGTGCTTTACATTTTTAACTAGTTGTAGACTCCTGCTACATGCAGAATGCGCTGTTACCTTTGATTTCCTTAGCTGTGAAGTTTCTGACTCTAGACATCTCCGATCACTTCTAATCCCTTCTAAGACCTTCTCTGCTCCACTTCTTGCCTCCTTACTCAGGATTACAGAAAAAAACTTTAGATATTAAACAAACCTATCAGCTGCTTTCACTGAGAAATAGTGAAATTATGTAGATGTGCTGCTTCTGACTTAGATAAGAAGAAAAAAATCCTACAAAATAGCCTGAGAATTTTCCAGAAATAAAGCAATGGTACAGGTACAAATAAAAACTAAGCCTACTTCCTGTTGAAGTTAAATTATTAATGTCTAATGTCTACCAGACTGTAATTATACAAGTCTAGTCAATGTGCCTAAGGAATTCATAATTGCCCATAGCAATCCATACGCGAACTATGAAAATCATTTTATCTGATTTATTGAGCCATGCGAAACTGTCTTTCCTATTCTTCATGTTTCACCTTTAACCCTGGACCTAGTCTTTCTGGATTAATGACAGGGATGTGATTTGCCTGAATTGATGTTGGTTTCATTACAGAATTTTGCCTCTTGGGTGGCTTATCTTAATTACATATTATAGGAAAGTAATGCTCTGTGCTAATACTTGTCTGCGACTCCTAGAACACGTCACTCCAGGGCAGATCTCTGACCCCAGCCCTGCTTATCTGGAAGGGGACACAAAAGGACACAAAAGTGAGTAAAATGAATTCAGCGCAACTTGATCCTGAAACGCTGGAAGTCGCCTGAATCTGTGTGAACTTGATATTGACTGGTCGTTATACTGAAGCATTACAACTGGTCAGAGCAGTACTTCTCAAAATACACTAAGATCAATACTGTTATAAAATAAAATTAACGTGAATTACTCCTAATTCCGACTGGAAACAACCTAAGGACTATAATGGTCCATGGAGCCCACTTTTAGTAACATTTCTTCAGCAACATTTTACACATGCTTCAATACTTATTAAAATTCCTTATATTACTCTGAAATTAAGTTCTTCATTTCAGTGATCCTCAGCAGATCATCTGTCCTGTTTTTTAAAATATACTTTCTGGGCATCAATATTTTGATGTTTCACAGCCGGCTCAAACCCAGCATGGCAGAATTAAGTTCACTGCTTTCACTTCCAAACAACTTAAACCATCTGTAAGTGACACTAACACTGTCCCAATTAGTAGAGTCTAAAACCTCCTGCAAATTTTAGCATCGACTTCACCTTCGATATTTGCAATGACTACAAATTATTTCAGATTTTACAATCTTAGTCTTCGTTCCTTTTGCACAGCACCCACTACCTAACTCCAGTCCCACCAGGCCTACACATCAGGCCATTTTCCTATTGAAATGCAGCTAGGAAGTATGACTTTCAAGGTTGCTCATATTATCTCATGTTTCCAGAGCACTGGACAGTCTAGTGGTTAAGAGTGTGGCATCTAGACCTAGAGGCGGTGTCCAACCTGCAAGCTGCCGGCCACATGCTGATTTGGGGAGGACTCTTCACTTATCTGTGGTATCAGATATCATGAAAAGTATGCATAGACCTGGTGGGAGGGGGGTTGTGTGGTTCTTTTTTTTGTCTTTTGTTTTGTTTTCTGCTAGTCATCTTTTGTTAGCGTTTGTATATTTACTGTGGGGCCCAAAACAACTCTTACTCTTCCAATGCACCTCAGAAAAGAAAAAAGGTTGGATGCCCTGACTAGAGCTAGACTATTTGAGCTTGAATTCAATTTTCCACTTATAAATTGTAAGATCTTGGAAAAAGCTATTTAATCTCTTTGCATAATCCATTTCCTCATTTATAAAATGGAATTAATGATAACATGTGGTTGTTCTACAAACTAAATGAGTTCCTATATTTAAAGTATTTAGCTATGCCCACACTAGTGTATAAACAATCCATGTAGCCAATATAGTAACCCCAAACCCACTTATTTCTTTCTACTATACACTAACAAAAATTTATTTATTGGGGAGTGGTACCTGCAGCTCAGTGAGTAGTTTGCCAGCTCCATATAGCTAGGGTGGCAGGTTCAAACCGAGCCCCGGCCAAACTGCCACAAAAAATAGCCGGGCGTTGTGGTGGGCACCTGCAGTCCCAGCTACTTGGAAGGCTGAGGTAAGAGAATTGCCTAAGTCCAAGAGCTGAAGGTTGCTGTGAGCTGTGACGCCACAGCACTCTACTGAGGGCAACAAAGTGAGACTCTGTCTCTTAATATATATATTGGCTTCCTCACTGGAACTGTATAGCCCAATTATATGCCTTCATACCAATTCCTTCTCTTGTATCTCAACTTTCCGTGTATCTTTCTCCTACTCATATTCAAAATACAACTCAATCCTTACCTCCTCCACAAAGCCCTCTATGGGTGACTTCAGCCCTCTCCTAGAGAAACTCTAGACTATATTCACAGATGAAGTCACCATCATGTAAGCATTTTCACGTAGCCATTTCTCTTTTTTATCCAGTGGATTTGACATGAGGAAGAGGAATGACCTTTTCACCCAGAAAGAAAAATCTAAAGCCCAACTTGGTGTCACTATCCAACTGCAGAATTTGGGGGAATTATAAGACTTGTCTAATTCTCAGTTTTTCTGCCTATATTAAAATAATGCTATCAGTATGACAGATCCATAAAAGGCTTATGACAGCACGAACACATTCCTTCCTCAAATCAATTACAGAATTCTTCCAATTGGAAACCATGTGTTGTATTTTTGGACTCGATCCCTTAGAGCAAACGGTAATAAACAGAGTAATACTCAATAAAAATGTATTGGCTTGGGCTTGGGCGGCATCTGTGGCTCAAGGAGTAGGGCACCAGTCCCAGATGCCGGAGGTGGTGGGTTCAAACCCAGCCCCAGCAAAAAACTGGGGGAAAAATGTATTGGCTTGATGTTGTTTCGAAAAGAGGGCCCTGGAACATAACATGTTTGTCCAACACTCTTCTAACCCTGCAGCTCTGACCCTGACTGCTCTGTATCTCAGAAGACACCCTTACTGTGCTGCTGAGAAGTCCTGTAATCTCCTTACAATACACTAATCCCCTCACTGCAATAATTATAACTGACTTCGAGGGACTTCCACAGTAGAGTCTGTTTCTAAATGAAGAAAAACTTCTGAAGTATTTTTAACTTAAAAACATCTCTATTATTATTTGGAAGTTACACTGGCAGGTTACAAAAAGCAATCCAAATAAATAAGGGTGTGATTAAAAGGCATTTCAGAAAAGGATATGTAATAGGCAAGAAAACGCTGAGTGAATGATTACTAGTAGTAGACGGTTACTTTGCATTATGAATATTTACTCTCTTTCCATGTCAGTTTGGCATAATGAGCATTTGGATTAGATTTTAGTAGAAACTTCTTTTACTTCACTTATCATTTTATTTATAACGATTTAGCTGGTACAACTGCATTTCAGCACTTGGATATATTCCATGGTGGTTAAATCTAGGCTCTATGTGTAACCCTCACCCATCAGTGTATGTGGTACTTTTAGGTCATTTCTCCTCCCACACTCCCACCCTTCTGAGTCCCCAACGTCTATTATTACTTTCTGTGTCCCCATGTACTCATTATTTACCTCCAAGTAGTGAGAACGTGTAGCATTTGACTATTTCTACTAAGATAATGGCCTCTAGGTTCATCTGTGTTGTTGCAAAAGACATGATTTCATTCTTTTTATTTCTGAGTAATATTTCATGATATACGAATATCATGGAATTGTTTCTGTATCCAATAATTACTTGGTTAATTAGGTTAATTCCAGATCTCTGCTATTGCAAATGGTGCTGTGATGAACGTACAGGACAGTTATCTTTTAGACAGAATGATGAATTTTCTTTTGGGAAGGTACTGAGCAGTCGGATTGCCGGATTGAATGATAGCCGATTTTTAGTCTTTGAGAAATCTCTACACTGTGTTCCACAGAGGTTTATGAATGCACATCCCCACCAACAGTGTATTAGTGCTCCCTTTTCTCTACTGTCTTACCAACATTCATTGCTTTTTACTTTTTTATTATGGCCATTTGCCTAGTATAAGGCGGTATCTTACTGTGGCTTTAATTTATATTTCCCTGATGATGTTAATCTACTTATTTCATGTTTGTTGGCTATCTGTATACCTTCTTCTGAAACATTTCTGTTCATGTCCATTGTTCCCCTTTTAATGGGATTTATTTTTTTCCCGTTGAGTTCCTTATCTATATAGATGATGAATATTAGTCTTTCACCAAATGCATAATTCATGAATATTTTCTCTCATTCTGTATGTTATTTATTCCATTAATTATTTCTTTTGCTGTGCAGAGGTTTTTTAGTTTAATTAAGTCCCATTTGTCTATTTTTGTTGTTGTTGCATTTGTTTTAGAGGTCTTAGGCATAAATATTTTGCCTAAGTCAATGACCAGAATGGTTTTTCCTATGTTTTCTTCTAAAATGTTTATAGGTTAGAGACTAATACTTAAGTTTTTAATACATCTGGAGCACGTTATCATCTGTGGTGAGAGATATGGGTCTAGTTTCATTCTTCTCTTTCTGACTATCTCGTATCTCCAGCACTGATTATTGAATAGGTTGTTCTCTTCTCTTCTCAGTGTACTTTTTTCTTTTCTTTCCTTTTTTTTTTTTTTCTGTCAAAGATCAAATGGATGTCTGCATGTGGCTTTATTTCTGGGTTCTGGTTTAAAAAAAAAAACTTTTTAATAACAAAATTTTTAAAGATTTCAGTTTGACAGTCAAAGGAAACTAAAGAATTTCTTAATATGAGTTTTTAGAAATAGTTTGTTTAAAAAATGTTAGCTGTTAAATTAGCTATGTCTGAGACTATAGCAAGGAGAGAAATTTTCAAGGTTCTTTTCATTCGAAGCTGCTCCTGGCTTCCCAAACGTCATATTTAGCTTTGATCTCCAGTGCTGAACATTCAGTGTGGCAGGATTTGGGGTCAGGAGTACACAGATCCCTCATGAACGGCTTGGTGCTCGGTGCCTTTCTCATGATGATCCACAGAGAGTAAGTTCTCACTTTATTAGTGAGAGCTGGTTGTTTAAAAGAGGCTGGTACCATCTACTCCTGCTCTCGTCCACACTCTTACATGACACACCAGCTCCGCCTTCACCTTCCACCTTGATTGGAAGCTCCCTGAAGCCCTCACCAGAAGCAGATCCTGGCACCATGCTTCCCATACAGCCCGCAGAACTGTGAGCCAAGTACATCTCTTCTCTTTATAAATGACCCAGCCTCGGGTATTTTCTTTAGAGAACATAGATGAATATGGGGGGATCAGGTAGTTATCCCTCTAGGAGACATAAAAACATTACAAGGACAAAAAGAATTTGGAGGACAGGGTAGAAAAAGAAAGAGAAAGGTGTCCAAGGTAAGTGAATTGCCGTAGAATACTCAAACTGAAAAGTTACATGCAAAGGTTTATGCTCAGAACTAAGAACAAACATTAAAGCAACACTAGATAAGTACATCCAGTGATTCACATGCATGGAAACCAACAAGAAAAGAAACATAAGCAAAGGCTGACAAGGAAGGAAGAAATGTTGAGTGTGTGCTGAGAATGGAAGAAGCTCTCATGCTCCACATTTAAACTTCTGTTGTGGTATCGAGGGACTTTATAATTAATGCATTTCAGCTACATGCTGGCTCATAGCAGCTCCACAATGTTTCAAATGATAACCCACTTCTTCCTAAGATTAACTTGATTTTGTCATACATCAATTAAAATTGTCGCAAACCAAATTTTTCAATATCTTTTGGCATTAATGACCACACCTTATTTTGTCAATAAACATTCCTTAGTCATGGATAGAAAGACAATTTAAACCTTATTAACATATAAATTTCTTAAATTAATTGTTTTCTTACCCTTATAATAGCATCCTTAAAATTAACTCATTTCTAACAGTTGTTACTGAAGAACATACTTAGAAAGTAATTGTACACTTAAAGTGAGACAGTTTTTTTAAAAGATTAACTTGTTGATACTTTAATATTTAGTACCTTTGCAACGGTTTGAGTTTTTGAGTAGTCTTCACATAGAAATATGGAACTCCAAAATTAAATTATTTTTCCAGATTTTACAATGCAAGGTGATGTTACTTTTGTGAGTATTGATGATAATAAAAATATAAATAAGAAGATAATTAACATAAAGTTACACTGGTTTAAAATCTAAGAATTTCAATAAATTGATGTTTCCAATAAGCAATTGTCTCAGGAATTAAAAATATGACAAAAAATTCTGCTTAAAAAAAGGATATGGCCTCAGTCCAAGAATATCATCATCCTAAATTGCTTAAATACAGGTAAATTAATTACACAGTCGATACAGGTTAATTATATTTCCTACTTAAATCAACTTAATATACAATGAACATTTATGTAAGTTTTCAAGTGATACTTAGAGTTATTTTTACACTGCAAGAAAAATAAAATCACTGAAACTTGATTATACAAATGGAATTTAGTATTGTTGCTTATACCTGTTTTTACTGCAGTTAATTGTAAAAATTAGTTTAGAAATCATAGAAGGAAAATTTAATTGAATATTCCTTAAACGTACACACGCATATGCATTTCACATATACTGATATTCAGAAAAGAGTCAAAAATCTCCCCTTAGTTGATTAAAAATGCTACACACTTTGCATAATATAGGCAAAAAATGCCTCCTTGAGGGTGCAATTTCCAAAAATTGCTGCATCAAGAATATGGTATACTGTCCTGTAGTCTAGGATTCCTTTTTCCCTAAAAGTGGCTATTTTAGTTTTCCTATTACAGTTGCTTTCCGATTTACAGCAACGTTAAGACCTAATTAACTTATGATAAATTTAAAATATGTAAGACAAAAATGCATTTCATACAACTAACCTATCTAATGTCATAGCTTAGCCTAGCCTACCTTAAACTTGCTAATAACACATTTACCTGTAGTTGGTAAATGACAAAATGATCTAGCACAAAGACTATTTATTATAAAGTTTGAATATCTCCGGGAATTTATTGCTTACACTATTGAAAGTGGAAAACAGAATGGTTGTCCACGTAGATATAGTTTATAGTGAATACATATTACTTTTGCCCCATCCTAAATAGGAAAAGTAATTAAGTTCCATCACCATAATGATACAGGGCGGCTGGCACCCCAGACAGGGAGGCTGGAGCTGAAGGTAAGACCTGCCATCCGCCTTGGGGGTGCTGGTGTGGCACCAGTGGGCAGAGGAGCCAGTGGGTTGGAGGGTAGGCGGAGGAGGCCATAGGAGGCTCCAGTGCCAGAGGGGCTGGACAACTGCTGGAGGGACACTTTCAGATTGCCAGTCAGGGAGCAGCTGGTGTCCCCGCCCCCCCAGCCTCTGTATCTCTCCCTTTGCACTTGAGGCTGAACAAGGCCTTTTCCCAGGCCTAGTCATTTTCATGTAAGTTTCCTAGGCCTGGGAACTGAAGGGATAATATCCATTCATTTGTTGGGCTATGCCTATACCCCTAGACAAAGGACCCAAGGGGCGATTTTTGTCTGACTTGGGTTTTTCCCTCTGCCAAAACCTCTGGTTCTTTTTCTGTATTCTTTTCTATAAAATAAATCCTATCTTATCACAGATAAAAATCTGTGGTCCGTGGACTCGTTTTCCAAATCCCTGAGACCAAGGACTTCCTGAAGGAGAAATTCTGGTAAGAATAAGTTGAGTACCATCTGTATCTCTAATAGACTGTACACATGGACTCACACTATGAACGTCCATTCTTGAATTTCAAAAGTCAGCACCCTCAGCTTTAACCTCGTTTTCCCTAGAGATTTTAATAGTGAAGTAATGATCCTTCAGTTTCACTCATTCCTGGTTTATCATCTCACCTTCCAAGTTACATTTCTACTTCCTGAACTCACCTTGCCCCACATGTCAGCGCAAAATTTTCAACCCAATCAAGTCTTATCAGCCCTCACCATTCAGGTTCCCTCTCTGTGGCCATGAGCTTCGTAAGATCAAAACAATTCTCAGGTTATTGTCTTATGCTTCCCTTTTCACAGCATGCATCACATCTGTACATCACTGTAACAGAAACATGCAATTATACTGTTTACATGTCCATCTTCTCCAGAAGATAGTGTCCATGAAGTCAAAGAGAGTTATTTACTGTTGTACTCTGAAAATAACATGGTGCCTTATATGAGCAATAACACACTTTCTTCCAATGAATAAATGAAAGAGGATATAATGTCTTCTTTCCAATACAGTTTAATACTGTCCTCAAAGGAGGGGGTCAATCCGAGGGTAATACTAGTATAGTTTCAGGAATTCCAATCCGCAGCACATTCTCCAAACTAAACATTTTGAGAGTGTCTATCACCAAACCAACAGTTAGATTGAAATGCTTTAAATTCTTTTTAAGAACTGCAGTCATTTTCTTTTTCTATTTGTGAGAAGGTTTAGAATAGTTTTATGCATATTTTAAACAAAAACAGTTTTTGCTGACTTGCAAATGTAGGTATAACACTTGCTATTATGAGTAATGAAACTTAATATTTGGCACAGTTGGGTTCAGAGCAGATTCTACCAACTACAAAACATAAGCATTACACTAAGGTCAAGAGTCTAGCTCTTCAAAAAAGAGAGGCGAGTAGACAATGAATTCAGCCTTTAAAGCTGAGGATTGCAATCCTGGAAAATAATAAGATGCGATTGATGATTTTCAACACATTCCAAACTATATATTTTTGGGCTTTGGTAAAAAAAAAAAAAAATCAGCAAATACCATTGTGTTCCTTATTGTCCCGCCTTCTGGCCTATTACTATCATAGTCACAAAACACAAATGCATTCTAAAAAGTTTGAAAAAAAATCCAAAAGCATTGGATCGTCGAAAGGCACCAAAGCATTTTGGGGCAAGTGAGATATGGTTACAGATGGGTGCTCTCTGTTATTTTGATTTCCATTCCCTCCCCCTAAAAGACCAAAATATCTAAAACATACTCTGTAGACAAAGTCTCATTCAACACAGCAGCAACCTTATAATTTTTCTCTTCTCTCTCCATTTCTATAAGAAATCTGGACTACCTCACATGTTCTTCTGTTTATATCTGGATCTATTATTTTAGATTATTTTTATGGGTCTATTCCTTTAAATCCAATTCTAAAAACATCCAGTTAGCTCTGAGTCCTTTCTTATGTAACTCTATTTACTATCTCTGCTGTGTCAGCATCCCTATCCATTAACCTGCTATCAAAAAACAAGAAACCCGGGCAGCGCCTATGGCTCAAAGGGGTACGGTGCTGACCTCACATGCCGGAGGTGGTGGGTTCAAACTCAGCCCTGGCCAAAAACTGCAAACAAACAACAACAAAAAAACCCCAAGAAACCCAAATCCAGCAGCACAAGTACATATTCTTCTTAGACCTACAATCATTGAAAGAAAAATTACAACTATTCTTTAAACCTTAAAATGTTGTACGGTGCCTGTGTCTCAATGAGTATGGCGCCGGCCCTATATGCCAGAGGTGGTGGGTTCAAACCTGGCCCTGGCCAAAAACTGCAAAAAAATAAAAAATAAATAAATGTTTGTGACTGTCCTCATATCTTAAATAACATAAATAATACAAAAACAGAAATAATAGAAATGTAAACTTTGTGTTAGAATATAAATGTAGCCTCTAGAATAGTTTCTACCATAAACAAGCAAAAGTGGGAGCCAAAAGAAAAAAAGCTAAAATCTTAAGACTTTAGGGATGTAGCTAATATTTTTCTTCACAGTTTAAAAAAAAAAAAGACCCTTATTTAACTTTTGCTATGAAATATGTGGATGTAGCTTCTAAAATGCTACTATGCCATGGAAGTTTGAGAACATCAGGTTACAAGAAGCAGTCCCCAAGGCCAGAGGGCCTGCTGTTGCCTGAAGATGTGCAACATCTTAAAAGTATTTGTCAGCTTCTGACAAATATGACCCATGACAGCAGCAAGACATCCAGCTATAAAAACTGAAAGAGAGAGCATCCAAATTCAGCCCTTGCCAGAGAAGATGGCTAGCAGAAAACCACTTGAAAATTTCTTTCAAAAGGAGTGCTCCTTTCTCAGTATGTCAAGGGCAAAAAGGAAGCGTTCCTGGTGAATACACTCCCCTCTACCTGCCTTAAAGTCAGGTGTGTAATGAAGTCCCCACATTCTGTTAACCTAATGGTTTTACAACCTTCCTTGAAGAGCAAAATTGCAATACGTAAAGTGAGAGGATTTAAAATAATCTCGGCCTCACTCCTTTGCCATCAAGGTGACCTTGGTAAAGTTATTTCATCTTCTTCTATCCTAAGTCCCTTACTTTTAAGGATAATAATAATAAATACTTCTCATTTTTGTGAATTAATTTAGATAATATATGCAAAGAATCTCAAAAAGTTTTAGGACAAAGCAAATATTGAATCAATATGAATATATAGAAAAAGTGTGGTTTATAACTCAAAGCTGAAGTAGTCGCTATTGCTTTAGGCAATTACACAGTGAACTATAGAATTTCCTTGATAAAAACTAAAAACGTAAATTTTCACACATTTCCTTTTGTATGGAAAGGGCAATGACAGCACAGAGGTACACAGAGAAAATAAACCAAATTCAAGGCCTAGGAAGCTGCAATGTATAAATTCTGAACCACTGAAGAATAGTGTTCTCTTCCTACATAAGCTATTATGCTCCACCGTCAAATACAATTAAGCAATATTTTATTATATTCCAAATTTGTTACATTATAAACTTCATCATATTTACCTGCCTTTAACAATGCAATACTTAAGTCTTGCATCATAAACAATGTCAGAAAAATGTAAATATCAATGTATAAGAAAATAAATTTAAAGATGATCATATTTAAATATAAGTAAACAGCCATAATTAAACTAAGTGCTAAATAATTTGAAAGGGAACAATCATATACATCTTCTTTTGAAATATAAAAAAGCATGATAAACCCAAATGAACACATGAATAACAATAATCTTGGAATTGTAACTTAGTTTGAATAATTTCCATGGTTTTTTATACCCTAGACAGAAAGAAAAAATGTTTTAAATTTATTCAATTGATTCTCTAGTGACCTGAAATATTAACACACTTATCTAAGCCACTGTTTCTAGCAGACTCTAATCCACTATTTTTTTAAGAACATGATTCTTCTTACTTTTTATTCAAATACTGAATATTGTAAATTCAATTCAGATACTGAATACTGTAAATTCAAAACCTCACAAGGCTATCTCTATAAACTCTGGAAGAACAAAAGGAATTGTTTTTGTCACAGTCCAAAAGGTAGCAACCACATCTTGCAGCACCCTGCTGCCTCTGAATTAATTTAGCTTATTTATGACTCATTGAACCCTTTTCTTGTCACTGCTCAAGTGACTTCCTACCACTGTGAGGTTCTGATGTCTCAACTTTTTTTCCAGACTTCTAGAATACTGGTTAGGGTCCTGAAACCCTCATTGAAATAAAGGATAAGTTTTAGAAAATGTTCTCTAACGAAAATACACTTAATCTATTGGTATTAACTTTTATACCCTAGAGAGGGATAAATCTAAGCCTTAACACCAAATTTTCAAATAACTTATTTGCTGAAAATGTCATCTCATTATAAGATATAGAGATGATAGATGAGAAATGTGTGTGTATATATTCATATAGAATTCTGATTTTATAATTTCTAAAAAGTAATGAACCATTAACATTCATTGTGACAGAGGATGTGAAACACACACAAGGTCAATGTTAAAATTTAGGAATAGAATACAGGAAAGCAAGTTAGTAAAGGGAAGGTTTTCTATTTTGCACTCAGGAGGAAATGGCTAAGGCAACCTGTCAGCAAACAGGTCAGCAATAGTAAAAATGAGCTTTCCAAGTCACAAAGAGGGTCATTCTTAAGAAACCTGGCTCCTACCTTCCCAGCCCTTATCCACCCAATCAACTCCACTGCCCACCAGTTATTTTTTTTTACCTTCTGAGCAAGGAGAACAGACTTCATGTATGTATAGTATTCTATATCCAATGTTGTAGAGCCACATGCCTCTACTTGCTTGAAAACTACTTTACAAAAGATAGCCTCTTCACTTTCACATAGTTAAAAGTTTTACAGTGATCACTATAGTGATTTCCTTTGAATTAATTATAGCAAAATGCAAAGTGTTAATCTATCAACAAATATGTGATTTCTTTGTATCAGTTTCCTCATCAGTAACATACGGATACAAATCAAATCTAACACACTCACAGGTGCCAGTGCTGGAACACACTTAGTGTAAATAGCAACCATTTCTCTATAGTGTAAACAGACTGCAATCTTCTCTTACTTCGCATGAACCAGGGTGGGAAGGGAAGAGAAGGTGGATACTGCACACTTGGAACACCCCAACCAAAGGTCTGCAGCAAGAGGGAAAGTCACACAAGATGAGCAAACATAAGAAAAGCTTTGAAAAATTAAATTCCCAAGGACTGGCCATTCAGAGGATCCACAGACAGCTAATTCTGTATATCTGAACACTGATGCACCTCTCTCTACACCCCAGATTTTTGCCTATTGTGTTTCCTCTTTACAAATCGTTTCTCTTCCTCTCCTGATGTCAGAATAGGATGTCTCCATTCAACCAGGTGCTGAAGATGAAATCATGATTCACTGGCAATCACTTTTTTTTTAAACCTAGAACAAACAAATTCAAATCTTCATAGCAACTCTGTGCATGCTAATCTACTGCTGAGAACATCATCATCTCACATCATCTACAGAATAAATCCCAAATTTCACTGCCTAGTTTTTCAAGGTATTCCCATCTGATCCCATTAGTCTTTAGGGCTCTCTCTGTACCTCAGTCAAATGGCAAGAATCAGGGCTCTCTACATTCACATTGTACCCTCCCTCGATATGTTACTACCACCCACTATGCTTACAGGCCCTTCCTGTTGTCTAAGTGTCTAGATCACACTGAAGTAGGATCTAGCTGCCCAGTCAGGACCCATTCTCTCTTTCCCATCACCTACAGCTCATGTATGCTCACTGCAGTACAGTGGTTCTCAACTTGTGAGTCACGAACCCTTTCGGGGTCAAAAGTCCCTTTCAGAGGGGTCAACTAAATACATCCTGCATATCAAATATTTACATTGATTCATAACAGTAGCAAAATTACAGTTATGAAGTAGTAATGAAAATAATTTTATGGTTGGGGGTCACGACAACATGAGGAACTGTATTAAAGGGATGCAGCTTTAGAAAGATTGAGAACCACTGCTGTAGTATCTCAAAACCTTTCTGCTTGAAGCTCAATATTCAGAAAAAGTCAAGCTCCATTTTCAGCTTCAGGGCTAACATCACCTTGGTTGGCTCAGGCCAACATGCATGTTTTTCAGCCTGTCCTTAGGTTAAAGGAATACCTGCAAACCAGGCATTCCAATCAAGGTAGACTTTAGAACAATTTCTTGAAATACTGGACAGTGTCTCTTTTCTGGAGATTGTTGTCACAATTGTTAAGAATCTCAGAATTCACTTCTGCTACTCTCGTAATAGTCAGGGAAAACAGCAGAGATTGTAACACCAGCGAGAACTAAAGGAAAAGCCCTGAAGAACTGTATGTCCTCTGCTCCCCATAAAAACCCTTTTAGCTATGTGAACCAATAAAGCCACTGTGTTGTTTAAAATACTTTGATTTGGATTATTTGCAGTCAAACCCATCTTAAATTAATGTGCATACACATATTTCAGAAGCAAATTCACATATTACTTCCTCATGGTGATTTCTCTACTTAATGCAGGAATACTTAATACTTTTTAAGCCTCTTCTTTAAAAATCACAAAACTTTTTACAGACATTTTTTATGAGGTTTATATTCCACCTATTTAATGCATTAGGATATACAGTGCAATTGTCACAGCTAATTCCTTAGAATATAAGCCCTTTGGTGTTAGACCCTTGTCCAATTCATCTTGGTACCTATCACCACATAAATATAAATACAATGTAAATATACCCTGTAAAGATTGATAAATAACTGTGCAGTGCTAAATAACTAGGCCAAGTGCAGTGGCTCACTCCTGCAATCTCAGTTGCTTAGAAAGCTGAGACAGGAAGACCCCTTGAGCCCAGGAGTTGGAGGCTGCAGTGGGCTAGGACTGCACCACTCCAGCCTGGGCGACAACGTGAGACCCTATCTCAAAAAACAAATGAACAAACAAATGACAAAAAGAAGTAGTAAACATAACTGAACAGAAAAAAATCTATTGATGTACTTTTCTCCTAGACTTAGTCATGTTTTAATAAAAATATAAAATGGTTATCTGAGTTTGCTCTCTAACCGTATTTTTGGTGCATGAGCCTTCATAATCATACGAAATACTCTAACATTCTATCAACGTACTCTAGATGTTTTAAGATTTAAAAGCCTTAAGAGAAAAGGTGCCACATGTCACTTCTGACACTTCTTGCCAGGGCCCAGGACTGGCCAGGTCTTGGGCCTGGCTTATCTAGGTTCCGGACACGGACCGCTAAGTTACCTTGCTCTGGTACAGTTTCTCTTAGGTGCCCGAGGACTATCTACTTTAGCTAGAGAGAGAGCGAGAGTGTGAGTCTTAGAGAGAGTAAAGCAGTCTTCTTAAAAAGATAGATCTTAGTCTTTAGCAGAGCTTGGTGATCTTCAGCAGAGACGCCGTGCTGGCGTTCTGCAGGCAGGTGAGGAGACAGTCAGAGTAAGCGGGTCCGTGATAGAATGCGCATGCTCCCGACTGCCTGCTCCTCCAGCCTTGTATAAGGCTGATCTCGTGCCTCTCAACACCACAGGTGTAGAGACTGCCAATTCACCACTGCTCTCATCTTATGAGCTCTCGTGCTTGTTAGGAGAGCTAAGTCCCTCTCCATGCCCTTTCCACCCAGGTATTCCATGATTGAGCAACACAGAGATTTCTTATAACTCCCACTCCTAGCCATAGGCTATATGGGCTGCAACAAAAAGGTGTATATTAAATAGTACATGTCTGATAATCTCTTTTGTAGCTTCAATATCTATATTCAATGTTAAATGATTTATTCATAAGTTAAATTATAAGGACAAAATTAAAAAGATAGATTGTATAAAAATGACTTGAGTTAAACATTTTCAAATAGGACATAATATATGATATGGGGCATAATATATCTAAATAAATAATTCCTAAATTGAAAATTATAAATACATCCTTTGGCAGAAACCCTGTATCAGGGTGTTCTTTCATAAATCTAAAATATAGTAGCAAGAATATATTAAAATGCCACGTGGACAATTTTACCTCTGTTGGCTTTCATTATTCCATTTCTTTTATTCACTCTCATTTCATTTTGCATAAGTATGATTTTCTTAGGTACATTTGAAAGTGTTCCAGGCACGGATTTTCATTATTTGGTGTTAGGAGGACTTTAGTTCTAATTGCTTTGACAGCTTTGCTTTAAATCTTTCATATCCTCATTCACGCTAATCAACCAAGCAAGTCTTTGTCAAGCCAGAGCATGGCTGCAGAACCTTTTATTAAATCAAATGCTTTACTTTTGTGAGGAGGAAAAAAAAAAAGCAATCTATTGAAACAGAATTTAATAATATTATTTTAAATGAACTCCAACCACAAAACAATAATATCAAAATGATGAGAAACATTGGATATATTAATACACTAAGCTAGTAATATTTAGATCCTTAAATACACAAACTGATTATTAAAGCCATCTATATAAAAATACTAAACCTATTGCTATGCACCAAATGTGTTTTCCATAAAGATATTTAGATAAAGTTGGCCTCCTTAGCAGCACTGGTCTTTAATAATTACAGTGTCCTATACATGAAAAGATTGTGGTGGTTAGTACAGGTTTTAATAACATATTTACTACACTCAGGACCTTAACCAGAATAAAGAAGATGAATGAGGTACAAGTACAAATAAATGTTATTATGTTCAGAATGCTAATGAGCTAATATGATCTTCAAAAAAAAAAAAAAAAAAGCTGAGTTTCTACACATACACAAGCGGTCACAAACCATGCACATCTTTTTATCTTTTACTTAAAGTGCTAAGAGGCAGGATTAGTATATCGCAGGTACATCCACAATCACCAGGCCACAAGTGGGTATGAATGTGTGAAACCTCACTTTCTCCCCTATCTCCAATGGTCACTGACATTACCCATGGGGTCCCTATTCAAAAAACAGAAAAATAAATATAAAACTCCAACTAATATTGATATTTACTCCTTTGGAAAATTGAATTCAGCTGTCCCTTGGGATCTACGGGATATTGGTTCCAGGACCTCCAAGAATAATAAAACCCCAGCACACTCAGGTCCCCACAGCTGGCTCTGCAGCCAAAACTTCAGTCCTGGCTGTGTGTGGGTTTTGCATCCTGGGAAAAGTTTTGATCTCACTGGGTTGCAGGTGTGCCACCTGCAGATACAGAGGGCCACTCTATTTATTAAAAAAATCTGTGTAAAAGCAGAGACACACGATTGAAGCCCGTGTTGTTCACTGATCAACTGCATAGCTCAGGAAGTCGGTATAAACACTGGTCATTTCTGGCTTCCTCATAGTCTGTCCCATATATAACATTTACAACTATTTCACTCTGAAAAACATTAAATAATTGCTTTTCAATATAATTGAATATAACATAGACTTATTTTGAATAAGAAATATATTCAATATAATTGAATATAACATAGACTTAATTTGAATAAGAAATAAGAAATACATATTTCTTATTCAAATTAAGTCTATGTTATATTCAATTTTTCCCTTTTTTCCCTTTACTGGATGTTTCTAGTTTTCCTGCATCACTAAATATCTGAAGCAGAGTTCTAAATAATTTCAAGATTGCTAGGCTTGTACAAACCTAGCAATCTTGAAATTATTAGGTTCTTATTAGCTAAAAACAAGACAGATTATCAAAATATGACCTATAGAAGTTTCGTAGTTTAGTTCATTACAGATGTTTTTTTCCAAAATCATCATATAGAGAACAAGGAGATTTGTAATTTTATTTCTAACTTCAATTAGCTACTTTCCCTCCTCCAAAGCTGAAAACATTCTTTAAGAATAACTGAATACTAGGATTGACTAGGAGAAACCTCATACTAGTCCAACTGCTCTGAGCAATTTCCCAGTTGATGCTGGGTTAATGGCACTAACCTTCAATTTAACAGTCAAGCATAGTCTTTAACAAGGTAATAGAAGTGGACTATTTCACCAATATTACATTTCCACTGTTTGTGATAGGGCCACCAAAAGTCTTTCCCTAATGACAATAAAATATGCAAATGTTTATGAAGAAAACATTGATTAGGCTTTATGTCTGTATGGTAAACTGGTTAAGAGATCTATTGCACAGACATGTCTCTGCTTCATTATTTTCCATGTGAACTTGGGCTATTACTATCTCTCTTTCAATATCCTCATTGGAAAAATGAGGAAAATATTACCTACTTCACTGGGTTATTAAGAGGATTAAATGAGTTATGGTAAAATTCTTAAACAGTAACTGGTAAATACCAGAAGCTGAATAAACATGGGCTATTACCTACAATTACAAAAGTCACTGAGTTTCTGGAACAGATGTCCTAAGACGCACAGATAACACTCTAATGAAGTCAAAATACCTTTCTCATCCTAAAATACCTGTCAATCCTCACATGTTTTATTTAAGAGTATGATCTACTTTATAAAACATAGCATCAAGAAAAATGACTTAAGAGATTAAAAAACAATATTCCTAAATCTCTGCCTTACAAGAGGAAAGCAGACATACAGATGAATTTGTTAAACATGCATCGTGTCAGCCCACAAAACGTGAGAGAATAAAAAATAATTTCTAAAGCCAGAAGCACTAATTAACAGTAAGATCAGAGGAAAAGCATTTAATTTCCAATCCCCAGGTCTGTACAAAATAACTGTCCATGGGCTTCCAATGAGACAGTTTGGCAAAGCAATTTACAGGCTCTACAGCATCTCCCCAGCAATGTTGTGGTTGTGATTGTTACTAGAAGTAGATAAATTCCTACCTCTCTGATCTTTCTCTGACTGAAAAGCCCTTTACTCTACCACCAGGATCATACATACTCTGCATTACCATTTTCTACTTTTGTAGAGAGTATGTGCATTGCTTTCTTCTGCACTTTTTATTTTACAATGTTTACAATCCAGGCATGCTATCTTAAAGCAAAAGATCTGTACCTTGTTTTTCCCTAATAGATTACTGTCAAGAGACTAGTTCTAGGTTCTTTAAAATAAATCCATGGCATCCACAAACTATCAGATTTTAAAAGCACTATTAAGTGGACTCAATGAAGCCAAAAGTAGGGAGCAGAGCTAAGAAAGAATAAAGACAAGTGTACATCATCTCTGCTGAGGCAAGCTGCGACTCCAAAAAAGAGGATCTAAGAAAACAAATTCCAGGTACAAAGCCCATCGCCAAGAGGACAAGAGACCCCTCCCTAAGCCGGAGGCTCACTGTGGACTCTCCACAAGTAAGCATGAAACGAAAGACCTCCCATTTTACCCCACAGGGGAGAGTCGCTAAACATGAGGCCTTCTTCTCTAGGGAGATCCCACTTGTGAGCCTAGGCATCGTCCTGCCTGGAATAAAATTTAACAAATATTTTTCCCACAATTATGAACTCCCAGTCCACCCTTCCCTCCTCACCTGGAGGTCTGAAGGTCTGCCGCATGCAGAGCCCAGAGTGTTTGGCAATTCCCGTAGAGGCCTGGGCATTTCTGGGCCACTGGACAGCAACAAGAAAACAGTGACTCAAGTAGAAGCAGGGGGACAGGGGAGAGAGAGCTGCGACATGACAGTGGGTGGCAGGCAGAGGCACCGATGTCCCTGTTCTGACTTTGGCAGGTGTGTTCTGACTTTGTCTGGTTTTTTCTTACTCAGTGGCTCAGCAGAGGAGACCAGCTCCATCCCTTGGGTTTGCAGGACGATACTGCCTGTGGATTTCTACTATTGGGCCACTGAAGACCCTGTGAATTCTCCTTGTGGAGCAGTGATTGTACTGCCTAGAACATTCTTATTAGAACTCTCAACCTAGGCTGTCTACCCAAGGACCCTCCCAGGTTGAGCAGCAGTTGTTTTGTAGCAGGAAAGCACTGATTCTCCTTCTCCAGCTGTCATTGGTAGGGGGCAGGGCACCATTGTTGCCTGTATCTCTCCCCACCTGAGATTTCAGCCTAATACCATGATTTTTTAGGATTGGGTAGAGGCTAGCTGACTTCAAGAAAGACCCAGCTTGCACTATCTCAACAAACAGATCCTCAGAGTCTCTGGCTGCAGCTCTGAAAGGGACCTTTGTAAGGCTTTAAGGGAAAAGCCACAATCACAAGCCACAGTTCATTGGTAAAGGGCTGGTTAACTCCAATTCCTGGGACCAATCCAATTTCACCCTATCAGTTTTAATTGCCAAACTGCAGAAAATACTCACAGGGCTGAACAAGCAGAAGAACTCTGGCAACATGAATAATCAGAGCACATCAATTCCCCCAAGGAATGACAAAGGAAATACTGTAGGAGACACCTATGAGAAACACTCTGGTATTAAGGGATTGGGGAAGGGATTTAACATCATTGGCTCTCATTAATGAGACGCATAAAAGCACAAAAGTATGTACAACATTGGTTAGCAGTCTCCACACCTGTGGCGTAAGTGGCCACAGGATTAGTTCTATAAATAGCTTCAGAAGAAGTTAGCTGGGGCTCCTCCTTTGGCTCTGCTTCTCTCTTGGAGAACACCAGATTGGTCCTCCCCTACTAAGACTACTGCTGAGAGATTGTGGCTGAGATGCTCACTCCTACTAATATTGACTACGGACTACAACTTCTAATGTGTTTTGGCACCTGAGACCCGAACGAGACCTACCCCATGTAAGCTGGTGCAGCGGTCTGTATCCAGACAGTTGAGTGGTCCAGGACCAGAGACCTAGCATCCGGCTCTGATGAGGCCCTGGGCTGGGGCCAGAGACACGGTGTCACAGGCCCCAACAAAATACAACAAAAGATGCTATTCATAGACAGATGGCTAAATTGTCAGAAATAGAATTCAGAATATGGATGGCAAATAAGATGAATAGAATGGAGAAAAGATGGAAATAGAAATCTAAAGATTAGTCCTAAAGTTGTCTCAAGAAATTAATGAATATGGATATGGACATACTAGCAAAGCTCAATAAATTGAAAAAGTTATTCAAGGAGCTTTGAATTACAGTAGAATCCCTTAGGAATAGAGTTGAGCAGAAGAAAGGATGTCTGAAATTGAAGACGAAGTTTCTGAACATTCCCAAGAACTAAAAGAGGCAGAGAAACAGAAAACAAGAACAGAACATTGCCTGAGAGTGTTGTGGGATCAGTCCAAAAGATCAAACATCCAACTAATAGGAATTCCTAAAGAAGAAGAAGATGATCCTAAAGGCACAGATGCTCTACTCCAAGATATTATGCAGGATAATTTCCCAAGCATGGCAAGAGATTCACATAGAAGAAAGTTTCAGAACCCCAGCAAGACTCAATCCAAATAAAGCATCTCCTAGACACATTGTAATTTACTTTTCCAAAGTTAATGTAAAGGAGAAAATCCTTCAAGGAAGCACATGTAAGAAAAGCATTACCTATACAGTGAGAAATTTTAAAATGATTGCAGGTCTTTCCTCTGAAATTTTAGAGCCAGAAGAGTATGGTCACCAACCTTCAATCTTCTAAAACAAAACAACATTCAACCTAGGATCCTGTATCCAGTTATACTGAGTTTCATTTGTGATGGACAAATCAAATACTTTACTAATATGCACATGTTGAGGAAATTTGCCATAACTAAACCAGCTCTCCAGGAAAAACTCAGAACCATTTAATGACTAGCACAATGGTCTATCACCAAAGTAAATTCACTCATAATTTATCAAACAAAACCTAACTTCCACAATGGTGAAAGGATTTAAAATATGCACTGGACCTTTGAAAAACATGACAACCATGTTGTAACCATGTGAAAAACACTATCATACCTATCAATTCTCTCAATTAATGTAAAAGGTTTAAATTCTCCTCAAAAGAGGCACAGGTTGGCTAACTGGACACAAAAACTCAGGTCAGGTATCTGTTGCCTATAAGAGACTCATCTTACCTCCAAGGATTAAAAAAAGACCCATGGTGAAGGAATGAACATCTATGATACAGGCAAATGGAAATCAGGAAAAAGCAGGGGTTGCAATTTTATTTGCAGATACAATAGGATTAAAACCAAAAGAAAACAAGGGTGGACACTCCAAATATGTCAAGGGAAATACTCACCATGAAGACATTTCAATAATTAACACTTGTGCACCCTACCGGGATACTCCTAAATTTATAAAGCAAACCCTAATGGATGTGAACAATTTTATATCTTCCTGAACAATAACAGTTGAAGATTTTAACACTCCTTTGTCAGTTCTGGATAGATTCTCTAAGAAGAAACTAAATAAATAAATAATGGACTTAAACCTCACCCTAGAATAAATGGATGTCACAGAAATCTACAAAACATTTCCTCTTACTTACTAAAACTCAATACACATTCTTCTCATCAGTCCATGGATCACCTTTCAAAATTGATTATTTCTTAGGACACAAGTCTGACATCAACAAATTTAAAAGAATAGAAATTATTCCACATATCCTCTCAGACCATCACAGAATAAAAGTTGAACTCGACAGCAAAAGAAACCTTAATACTCAAACAAAGTCATGGAAACTAAATAATCTTATGCTGAATGATAGCTGGGTCAAAGATGAGATTAAGAAGGAAATAATGAAATGTTTGGAACAAAATGATAATGAAGACACAAATTATCAGAACCTGTTGGATATTCCAAAGGCAGTCTTAAGAGTAAAATTTATAGTGTTGGATGCCTTCATCAAGAAAACAGAGAGAAAGTCAACAACCTAGTTGGTCAGCTCAAACAACTGGAAAAAGAACAACAATCCAACCCCAAACCCAGCATATGAAAAGAAATAACCAAACTAGAGCATAATTAAATAAATTTGAAAATGAAAGAATGATTCAGAAGATCAAAGTTGGTTCTTTGAGAACATTAATAAAATTGACAAACCTCTGGCTAGCCTAACCAGAAACAGAAAAGTAAAATCACTAATAACATCAATCAGAAACCATAAGGGGCAAATAACAATAGATAACATGGAAATTTTAAAAATCCTCAACGATTACCATGAAAAACTCTATTCTCAGAAATATGAAAGTCTGGAGGAAATGCACCAATACCTGGAAGCACACTACCTTCCTAGAATCAACCAGAAAGAAATAGAAATTTTGAATATACCTATATCAAGCACTGAAATAGCATCAACTATACAAAGCTCCCCCAAAAGAAGTCCTGGACCAGATGCCTTCACATCAGAATTCTACCAAACCTTCGAAGAAGAACTAGCACCTTTATTACATAACCTTTTCCAAAACAGAAGAAGAAGGAATCCTCCCCAACACATTCTTGGAAGCAAATAGCACCTTGATCTCCAAACCAAGAAAGGTCCCAACCAAGAAAGAAAACTAGACCAATATCATTAATGAATTAATGAATATCAATGTAAAAATATTCAATAAGATTACAGCAAATAGAGTTCAATGACACATCCAAAAATTTATACACCACAATCAAGTTGGTTTTATCCCAGTGCTAAAAGGTTGGTTGAACATACATAAATCTATAAATATAATACATCACATAAATAAAATAAAAACCAAAGACCATATGATTCTATCAGTTGATACAGAAAAAGCTTTTGATAATACCCAGCATCCCTTCATGATTAGAACACTTATCAAATGAGACATTTCTTAAACTGACAGAGGCCATCTACAACAAACCCACAGCCTATATTACATTGAATGTAGTAAAATTGAAAGCATTTCCACTCAAATCCAGAACTAGACGAGGATTCCCATTGTCTCCACCACTATTCTACATAGTAATAGAAGTCCTAGCCATCGCAATCAAGCAAGAGAAGGGGATCAAGGGTATTCAAATGGGGTCAGAGGAGATCAAACTCTCACTCTTTGCAGATAAAATGATCTTATACCTGGAAATTCACAGGGTCTCAACTACAAAAAGCTCTTAGAAATTATCAAGTAATATAGCAGCATCTCAGGATACAAAATTAATACTTACAAATCAGTACCTTATATATATGCCAACAATAGTCAAGCTAAAAATATACTCAAGGACTCTATTCCTTTCACAGTAGTGCCAAAGACGATGGCACTTTATCTAACAAAGGAAGTGAAAGATCTCTATAAAGAGAATTATGAAACCCTGAGAAAAGAAATAGCTGAAGATGTTACCAAATGGAAAAACATACCATCCTCATGGCTGAGAAGAATCAACATTGTTTAAAGTCCATACTGCCCAAAACAATCTATAGATTTAATGCAATCCCTATCAAAGCACCAATGTCATACTTTAAAGAATCAGAGAAAACCTCGAATAGCCAATACATTACTTAGAAATAAATAAATCAGGAGGCATCATGCTACCAGACTTCATGTTATACTATAAATCTATAGGGATCAAAACAGCATGGTACTGGCATGAAAACCAATGTAAATATATGGAACAGAATAGAGAATCTAGAGATGAACCCTGTCACATGTCATCATTTGATCATTGATAAGCCTAACAAAACACATACATTGGGGAAAAGATTCCCTATTTAACAAATGGTGCTAGGAGAAGTGGCTAGCAACCTGAAGAAGACTGAAACTGTACCCTTGCTTTTCACCACTAACAAAAATTGATTCTCAGTGGATAAAAGATTTAAATTTCAGACATGCAACTATAAAAATATGAGAAGAGAGTGGAGGGAAAATGCTTGAAGATATTAGCCTGAGAAAATATTTTATGATGGTTCCTTATCATAATTGCCCTTGGCGATTGAAGCAGCACCAAAAATATATTACTGGCGTCTGATAGAGCTAAAAAGCTTTGGCACACTATATGAAGACATTTATATTCTGCATTTAGTAAGTTTCACTTGTACCCTTCTAAGATGCACCGTAGGTGTGATCCCACCAATCACCTTTCCTCCACCCTTCCTCCCCCCCTCCCCTCCCCTTCCCTCCCCTCCCTTGTCCTTTTCCCCATATTCTTGTGCTATAGTTGGGTTATAGCCTTCATATGAAAGCTATAAATTAGCTTCATAGTAGGGCTGAGTACACTGGATATTTTTTCTTCCATTCCTGAGATACTTTGTTATGAAGAACATGTTCTAGCTCCATCCATATAAACATGAAAGAGGTAAAGTCTCCATCTTTCTTTAAGGCTGCTTAGTATTCCGTGGAAAAATATTTCAGATTCTATATGAAGTCAGCATACTGTGCCCCGTGATTGCACTAATATACACAATTATGATTTAATAAAAATAAATAAATAAATAAATAAAATAGAAGTTGTATAACAGATTTAAATTTGGGATTCAAAGTTTAACTCCTACTAAATTTATAATTGTATTGCACTATTTAAGAAAAATAAAGCTCTACTCTATATATATATATAAAAGTTTCAGCACAGCTAAGGGCACTGCAAGTAAAGAAAACAGCCTTCAGAATGGGAGAAGATTTTTGCATGTTATGATTCTGACAAACATCTGATAACTACAATCTACAGAGACCTCGAATTAATCAGAAAGGAACAAACAATCCCATTCCTATGTGGGCAAAAGACTTGAACAGAAAATTCTCTGAAGATGACATGTGAATGGCCAAAAACACATGAAAAATGCTTATCATAATCTTCTTTAATCATCAGAGAAATGCAAATCAAAACCACTTTCAGATATCACCTAACTCTAGTGCAATTAGCTCATATGACAAAATCCCCAAACTGCAGATATTGGCATGGATGTGGAGAGAAGGGAACACGTCTACAGTGCTGGTGGGCATGCAATCTAAAACAGCCTTTTTTGGAAAGAAATATGGAGAATTCTCAAAGAATTAAAAGTTTTCCTTCCATTTGATCCTGCAATTCCATTACTAGGTATCTACCTAGATAAACAAAAATCATTTTACAACAAAGACATTTGCACTAGAATGTTTAGTGTAGCCCAATTCATAATCGCCAAGTCATGGAAGCAGCCCAAGTGCCCTTCGACCCATGAATGAATTAACCAACTGTGGTATATGTACACCATAGAATATTATGCAGCCATAAAATATATGGAGGCTTTACATCTTTTATGTTTTACCTTATTATTCTTAGTAAAGTATCTCAGGAATGGGGAAAGAAGTGCCCAATGTACTCAATACTATTATGAAACCAATAAAGAATCACTTACACATTCATACAAATGATAAAACATAAATATAGTCCAGAAAGAAGGAGGGAGGGGAAAAAGAGAGGAGAGGTTTGGGAGAGGGCGTGTGGAGGGAGGATATTTGGTGGGATCTCACCTAATGTGCACATACAATGCAAGAGTATAATTCAAAACAACTAAGAGTATATTATAAATGCCTTGCCACATAAAATAAGGGATGGTTATGTTAATCTGTTTGATTTAAGCATTCTACATTGTATACCAAGTCATAATACCCCATAAATGTATACAGTTATGATTTAATAAAAATTAAATTTTAAAAAACATCTGTACCCCACTAATATTTTGAAATAAGAAAATATAATTATATAAAATAAAAGCACTATTACTTTGTTTATGTGAGGAGTTTGTTTGTGAGAGGGAGAAAAAGGAGACCACTAATTCCCTTAACTCCTAAAAGCGGCCTATAACACAAAAAATGAAATTACAATCCTCAAATAAACTGTCTTTCTCAAAATTAATCACATTCCAACCTGCATAAACGCACAATCTCACTTTTTCTTTTAACAATTGGCATATAAGTATAGGCAATGGAAAGTAATATCTATTGTAGAATATAAATATGAAAATTATTTTAAATGTTTATACTTTGTATATATTAATCTCATTTACAACCTGAAAAAATTTTATCATGAGAATGTTCTAGAATTTCAGCCTCTTATTTTCAGTACACTGACTTGTTCAAATGCTAGTGCTTTTGAGACATAATTATGCATTTCATAAAAAATTTTTTCAAAATAATACATAGTAGCCTATTAGGCACTTGAACATTGCTGTATTACCTTTATGTCAATAGCCACTAGATGCATATTTCAATAATCCAGAAATAACTCATGACTTATAAAGTCCCATATAGGTGTTATAATGGAACACTTCATTCCATATAATATGCATTTATATAAGATAAAACCCAAATAACAACTTATTTCACCACATACAAATTGTGCAGTCATTAATTAGTTTACACATTTATTTTTCATGCCTCTGTTTTTACAAACAAAAATTGGTATTAAAAAACAACTGATCTCACAGGGTTGTTGGGGGAATAAAATGATATCATCATTAAACCTGAACACACAGAAAGTACGTAGTAACTGTGAAGTACATATACAAAATATTAAAAATAAATAAATACTATAGCAAATAAATAAAGAACTGAATGAATAACACAATCAAGCAAATGAATAAATAAAAAAACCAAATCACAAGTAGTAGCCTGAAGACAATCAAAAGCAACACTGAGATTTAACTTCATAAATAATTAAGATCATGAAAATGAATATTTAATTTTACATGTTAATTACTTTTATAAGGGTATCATAGTGCCTTAAAAGAGAAATAATTCATGTGTTTTCAGAGACGAAGAGGAACATTGGATGCTGATTTGACAAAAGTCAAACATAGAGGAGCAGGGCCAAAGCAGTGCTGCAGCTCAAGCTAAGGACAACTGATCACCTTCTACTGAAATATTTCAAACGTATACTGTTCTAAAAGATGTACTAATTATCCTTTGTATAAATAATGGCCAACTATTAAAGTATTTTATGAACATTACCTGGTCACATCAAAATTGGCTCATGTAAAATTACACTTGTTTATCTTAGCCAATTTCTTTTTTTTGAGACAGAGCCTCAAGCTGTCACCCTGGATAGAGTGCAGTGGCATCACAGCTCACAGCAACCTCCAATTCCTGGGCTCAAGTGAGTATCTTGCCTCCGCCTCCCAAGTCGCTGCAACTACAGGCGCCCACCACAATGCCCGGCCATTTTTTGGTTGCAGCCATCATTGTTGTTTGGCGGGCCCAGGATGGATTCAAACCCGCCAGTTGGCACCTTAGCCCATTGAGCCACAGGCGCTGAGTCATTAGCCAATTTCAATAATGGTTAAAAGTTAATAGAATTATCGATACTAAACTAAATCTTCCATCAACACCTCCCTTTTTTATTATTAAGTGGCATCTTTATTGTGATCTATGCTTTAAACCAAGTAAAAGCTGCCAGGCTAAACTTGCCAGTAATTAGAGTTATGGGAACTGTTTTTCCAGGCTAATTCAGAGGTAAAACACACTGTAAAACAGGTGATTTTAAGAGGGAAACAGGTGATCTAAAGATCATACCCTATACATTTGTTAAATGTTAACATGAGAAAAAGTATAATGTGGGTACAATTTTACACTCTATAAAATTTTAAAGGGAACTTACATATTAAAATATTCCTCTGATCTGCTCCTGCACTACAGATGTAGGTTAAAATTCTGTAATACATCTCTGCTATATAAATGTGGCCCTACTTTTCAAAAGACAAGAAATAAAAGAATGTTAAAAATGGGAAGTTGCCAGATCAGTAGTTGCTAATTCTTAGTCACTACGTTAGTTGAGTATTTTATTTCTATTTTTTTCCAGAAACAGGTTCTCACTGTCATCCAGCCTGGACTGTAAGGGCCTGATTACAGCTCATCCTAGATTCGAGAAATCGTTTGGCCTCCCAAGTAGCTGGAATTATAAGTCTGGTTGAGTATTTTACCAGGAAACATTTAGCCCATTTAAAGTTTATTTTCCTTTTTAAATTTTGGGGGAGGTAAGAGTGTTATTCAGAGATAATAACAGCTAGCTTTCAGTAAACACAACTATTAAGCTACATAATTGTGGTTCACAGATTATTTTGAGACATCTATCAGCTCTTTCTTAATTTGTCAATGTTACAGGAAAAAAATGCATTCTAAAACAATGCTTAGGACAACAATGATAATGACATTTTCATATCAGCCTAATATGAAAATTCTGGTCTTCTTTTCAAATAGCATAATTTATAAAAATTTATTTCATGTTTTTATTACATGTATTCAACAAAGATGCTGAGATTTAGCTTCGGAGTTTAAAAATTCCAAAGAATAAAGATATAGTAAACAAAAGTATATAATTTTCATTACAAGACATTTCATAGGTAGAAAATATATTAATACTGTCAAAACAGCAATTAAATAATCTATGAAATGACCTTTTAAAAATAATTGCATGTTCCTGTACAGCTTAGACATCTGTAGTCAGTTCTTATATACATAGATGTGAATTTAAAAAGTAAAATAATGTTCCGTATAATAGATATTGGAATGTTAAATACAGTGAGTCAACCCAAGCCTATGGACAATGAGAATCTAACCAAGAGTACAGAACATAAAACTTACAAGCATAATGACATCGCAATTAAATTGTGCTTTAAATTCAGTAATATATAACAAAAAGGCAGCCAGGGCTACCATTACTATTTCTTCTACCCTTCCAAGGTTTAGTTAATAATGTAACTCTTTAATTATTTAACTCTTATTTTGATTATGTACCATCCACTCTCACTTGGTTGGAGTAACCCTTTGCATAAAAAAGGTTTCATTTGTTTGTTAATTTGGAAGAATGCTCTACTTCTCTGGGATTGTGATTTAAAATCTAACTGGGGCCTGTGAAATTAGATTATTTTAAAGGTAGAGGGTAACACAAGAATAGGATTAGCATTTCAAACGTTACTTAGTAAGCAAACAAAAATAAATTATTTAATTTTTTAAATGTGACTTGGTATTGGGAAGTGTATTGACTATCAAACATTTCTTATCAAAATTAAACCACATTTTGCCAGAAAATGGACTATTTACTAAAATAAATGTAATAATGGCCTTAAAATTTTGTAGAAATATTACTTACCAATAATTAATTTAGATGAGTTGGGTTTAGGTGGGGTTAGGTATCTTTGGTTGGGTTTTAGAATATTAAACAATAACTGTTTAATTATTGGATAATGCAGAAAATGGATTAGTTACCAAAATGAGTAAATGAAGCATTCAAATTCACAAAGAGGATACAAAGCATTGGAATAAAATAATTTAAGTGAAATTTTTCAATAAGGATATTATTCCGCAATTACTAAATCATCAAGTAAAATACACTACATAGTCTGAATATCTGAAATTGGTTGCATGTAACTGAGGTGTATAGAAAGTATGAAATACTGCATGATCATTATTACCGTATTCGCTAAACAATATCAACCCCAACATTCCACAAAATCCAGTTGGCATTCTACATCTGAGAATAATGACTACATGTGCTTCAATTATATTCCACTACTTTATTTATTTCCCCCCACTACTAAACAAGAGTGTACTCAACTGTTCACTATATCCATTGAATAAATCTGGTCCACAGTCACAAAACCTACAAAGTAATTTATACGCTGGCAGTGGCAGTGAAGCAATTGTTAACAGTGGGTGGTGGGTTGAATGTTACAATGGGTAGCTGATCATCTACAAGTACTTGACTTAAGGATGTTTCACTTAAAATAATCTAGTCACCTACATGACATATTTAACGGGAAAGAATGATACCATCCACAAGACTGGAGATTATAATTAACCCAATGAGCAGTCAAGTTTTCATTTCTAATCAAGTGGCCCTGGCGGGAAAGTGAACATCACCCAGCTGTAACTTGATCAGGCAAGATACGCGAGCAAGTTCAGGAAAGCTGTGAGCTATCCTAAAATAAAATTCCAAAATACAAAGCCAACTGTTTTGTTTTGGGAGAACAAACAATACATGGAGCAATGTGAAAAGCAGTTTGTATCTTTTACATTTTTTTTTTCTTTTTTATGAGACAGAATCTTACTATGTAGCCCTTGGTAGAGTACATGCCATCACAGCTCACAGCAACCTCAAACTCTTGAGCTTAAGTGATTCTCTTGCCTCAGCCTCCCAAGTAGCTAGGACTACAGGCACCTGCCACCAGGCCCATATGCTGTTGCAGTTGTCATTGTTGTTTAGTAGGCCCCAGAAAGGTTCAAACCCACCAGCTCTGGTGCATGTGGCCGGTACCCTAACCACTGAGCTACAGGTGCCGACCACAATCTTTTACTTCAAAAGGGTGTTTTAGAGCTTTGAGTGCTAAAATGGCCTTATGAGCACTGGGTATACTGACCAGAAATGTGGTGGTAATGAAAGAGATGTGGATGGTAAAAAATAACTGACTGCCTTTAGGAAGCACATTCAAGATTTGGTTGTTAAAAAATAATTAAAGGAAAATTAATTTATTCATAATCCATTCATTCCCCTACAATATGCTGAATACCTGATATATCCAAACAGGTATGGTATATATACTATACACAATGCTTTTGTAATGTACATTAATACCCATGTCCTTGCTGGAAAAGGAAATACAATAGTAGGACAAAATAAACATGATTTCTGTTCTCCTGGAGCTTAGAGTCTAAGAAAGAAGGAATATATGATTTAAATAATCTCATAAATTGTAAAATTACAGCTATTTTGTGCTTTTGAAAGTGCATGTGCATGGTCTTATAAGAACTTAAAATAGGGCAGCACCTGTGGCTCAGCGAGTAAGGTGCCAGCTCCATATACTGAGGATGGTGGGTTCAAACCTGGCCCTGGCCAAACTGCAAAACAACAACAACAAAAAATAGCTGGGCACTGTGGCAGGTGCCTGTAGTCCCAGCTACTCGAGAGGCTGAGGCAAGAAGTCACCTAAGCCCAGGAGTTGGAGGTTGCTGTGAGCTGTGTGACGCCATGGCACTCTACCGAGGGTGACAGCTTGAGACTCTGTCTCAAAAAAATAAATAAATAAAAGAACTTAAAATAGTATGAAGAAGGGATGCTGGAGTTAAGATATGAAATCTGGGAAGAAATAGGTGGAATAAGGCAGGAACGGGACAACTTTCCAGGCAGAGGAAAGAAGATGCAAGAAAGTCAGAGTTAATTATGTGTCTCTTCCTCCCCTTCATCTAAGCCAAACGCTATTACCATCACCATTTAGGATTTTTGCTTAAAAGGTTCAATGTGCAAAAAAGTAAGCCTTGCTCATTTTCCATCATCCAACATTAGTACTAGTGAGTGACACACAGGTACTGTTGAATAAATATCAAGTGATAAGAAATAAATTGTAATATATGTGTTCTCTCATTCTGAAAAACTGAACAATAAATATAACAAGAAGTATCCCAAAAAGATAGTTGCAGCATAAACATTCAAAATCTATGCAATTTATAATGCAAAGTGCTAATCACAAACATAACAATTTTTATAAAATTCATATATGCCCAAAAGGACATGTAACCGTCTCCATAAATGATACAGAAAATATATAAACTTTTTCTTTAAAAAAAAAAAAAGTGACAATATCGGTGCTATATAGAAAAGCCACAAAGTAAGCATATCCAATGATAAAATTGTGGCTTGGGTTCACCGATAATAGGACATGGAATAATTAAAAAAAAAAAAAGATATCCATTTATTAGTATACTTTGCATTCAGCTGTAGTTATTGGTGAAGCTAAATATAAATATGCTGGAAGAAAAAAAAATCACACATGAAACAACATTCTACTAACATAATTCCCCTATTTATCCATCATGTAGGAGCTAATTTGTATTACACAAAAATGAATGTAGCAGAACAGACTCTACTTAATCGTTTGATGCCAACTAGACAACTCAGAGTGCCAGAAAGGAAACTCCCCTGGAGGGTTAAAGTCACCATGGAAAGTCATGGAGTTAGGTCTATAATGACAGCTGAGATGTGCATAAACCAGAAAGGACTGAATGCCTTTCTGAATGTGTAGGGGTGCTCTAAGATACACGACCTTAACAAAACAGAAGATCTGCGTCTGAATTAACAAAGTATGGTGAGCTTACAAGGCCCTTAAAAGCCAGTCAGGTAAGTCTATAGTCACTGAATAAGAAACTAGAAAGAAAATGTAGTTTGGGAATATGAAAGTGGCATTAAAGACACCCACTCAGTGCCAATAAGTAAAATGTTTATTGCTTTATGCTATATAAATAAGAAGACTATCAATAAAACCTGACGGTCCCCTTGTAAGACCTCTCTGAGTACATACTGAATCACTTTTGTATAAGTAGAACACAGCCACAAACATTTTCACATGCTAAAATAAATGTATGCATGGCCAACACAGTCCAAATAAAACTGACCTGCAGTGAGCAAGTATAACTTTCATAATTGAAGTTTACACATGACTCATCCTTAAACTAAAAAGCATAATAACTTGGCATATTAACACTTGACATAGTGTTTTTGGTTACTTGTGGGAAAAATGACATTTGATTGGCAAAGTTGAAAAATTTACTTCATAAATTTATGTATCATACAGGCATCTAGTATATCTGAAGCTTTTCCACTAGAGTTAATATACTTACAAGATACAGTCTCTGGCATTCATTTTCTTCAAATTATTCATTTTCACAGTATATCTTTTACACATATTGCACGCTTAATAAACGAATAAAGAACAAATGAATGATGACCTAGATCTACATATGCCGTAACTGACCAATGCTGAATTATTGGTATATCTGGACAAAGGAAAGATATGTGTACACCAACCTACCATGTAAATTAGAAAGAAAATGGTTTGTTAACATATCATCCTCACCCCCCCTGAGGGTTCATGTTAAGTGTTAACTTGGCCATGCTACAGTGCCAAGTTGTTTGATCAAACACTGCTCTCAATGTTGCTAGGAAGGTATTCTGCAGATGTAATTAGTGATAATGTTACTGGATTTCATCCAATCCATTGAAGACCTCAAGAACCAAAACTGGTGTTTCCTGAAGAAGAAACAGAAATCCTGCCTGAGTCTCAGCTGCCCAGTCAACTCTACAGACTCCAGTTTTGTAAGCCAGTTCCTTACTACACTTCTGATCAAAAGGCAGAAAGGATTTTGGATAAGTGGCTATATTACAGACACACATGCACACTCATCCCCCGTTGACTAACCCCTAATCCTTCCCCTTCAAAAAGAAATAAGCTAAAAATACTTGCATTTTTAGAAGTTATACAAGAGAGAGTCAATGATAAGAAGTTAACTGTTATAGCTGTATTTTTACATACACACATGTAGCAAAGATTCATACAAGTGTGGCATAGTGTCAAAAATATTTAATTCCATAATATTTGTACAGGTTCACAAATCTGAGGTCCCAAAAAGCTGGCAGAAATGTTTGGTCCAGTAACAAATATTACTACCCCTGTATATGTCTGGTAATGAGACGGGTATGTTTCCTGCCCTTCGGAAGCTTAGAATTGATTTCCCAGTTGCAGAACACATATATCATTGTACGTGTGTGCATGTGAAAACACCCATGAATATAATGACGTCTTGCCATTAAATCTCTCTTGTATAACTTTCTTCTAATAATGCAGGTATTTTTAGCCTTTTCTTTTTTTGAGGAGGAAGGATTGTTAGTCAATGTTATCCTCAGAAACAGACCCAAGAGGAGGTAAGTGTGTGTGTGTGTGTGTATGTGTGTGTGTGTGTGTGTTCTAACTACCTAGCTACCTATCCAAAGGAGTGTGAACTGTATTAGTTTTTTCTTTCAAATAAGAAAGTAATCACAGGGGGACCCCATCTTTCTTTTTCTTTATTAAATCGTAGCTATGTACATTAATGCAATTATGGAGTACAATGTGCTGGTTTTACATACAATTTCAAATACTTTCATGACCCATCTTTCTATAACCGCACTCTAAATCAGAAGCAATCATCACTTCAATCCCTAAGGAGTCCTAAACCTTACTTAGTCTGAGGATTGCTAGAGCTACATTTACACAACACAAGTGGTTCACCAGTTGCTAAAATTCATCCTTTTTTCTTAATCGTTTCACTGTGAAACGCCTAAACTGTGAGCACAGATACATACTACTAAAGCAGTTTCAATTCAGATTCATTGGGACATATTATGCATAGTTTTTATAGAAGTGTTTCGGATCTACTGTTATGCACTTGGAATATGAGGAATTTCTCACCAAAAGAAAAACTGTGGTCCCTAAACTGTTCTCAAAACTGTTGGTAAAGCACACAATTTAACAACATCACATAAAAGTGATCAGTAGGTCAAAACCACACTGATGACAGCCTGTATTATATGTGCATGTAAATATGAGTTTTCTTTTCTTTTTTCTTTTTTCTGAGACAGAGTCTCACTTTGTCATCCTTAGTAGAGTGCCACGGCAGCACAGCTCACAGCAAACTCAAACTCTTAGGCTTAAGTGATCCTCTTGTCTCAGTCTCCCAAGTAACTGGGACTACATGCACCCACCACAATACCCATCTGTTTTTTTAAAGTAGAGGTCTCGCTCCAGCTCAGGTTGGTCTCAAACTTGTGAGCTCATGCAATCCATCAAATGTTGAGGTTACAGGCATAAGCCACCTTTTTCTATGATAACGTAGTCCTTGATTGCCCCCACGAGACATTCGGAGCAACAGTATGTAAGGAATGGACATGCTCACTCTGTGACAAGTCAGGAGGACACAAATGTGGCTAAAAGAAGAAAACAAAAAGATTACCAACTTCCATTCTCACTGCAGACCATGGTTATGTGTGTTCTGCAATGGGGAAATAAATTACAGGCTTCAGGAGGACAGGAAACATACCTGTCTCATTAAAGATACATACGGGGCCTAGTAATATTTGTTTACTGAATGAAAGAATACTGCCAGCCTTACATGACCTCAGATTTGTAAACATTTCCAAATGTGAATCTGGGCTATAAGAATTGGGAGAAAATGCACATTCCAGAGGCCTTGGAAAGTGAAGATGGAGTGGATGTTTCAGATTTTGGCTTTAGCAAGTGACAAAACAACCTCTCCTTTGACCTTCATTTGCCAAATAAGCTTAAGTCACTGCTTCTTGCTTCTTATACCTCAATAATCCCCTAACGCATGTGTTTAGAAGCCTTAGTTCCTACAGTCCTTTCATTTTTCTTTAAAACTTTCTTTTAAGCTATTTTAGCTTATTCAACTCTAAATTAAGAATAACTTCCAGTCTATGAACTAGCTAGGGAGAGCAAAATTGAAAGTGAGCCTAGGTATGATTCAGGACTATAACTAGCACTGGAAGAAGCTCACATAACATGGATAAAATTCAAGTCACTCTTAAGCCACAGTGAATATAGTCACGCGTTTCTCACTTACTGAGGATTTTTACATCTCTGATTTAGATCAGCTGGTGGGGAAAGAGAAAAAACTTTTAGAAACCCTGCCTTACAGAGTTCACAATCTAGTCAGCAAGAAGTACAAACAAGCAGATTCTGTAAATGGAGATTTGATATTAACACACCCAGGCTATTGTCAAAAATCAGAATAGCTTCATATGTGAAAGCGAGATGGGCTTCCTTGAATTTACCTCTGAATGGAGCCTTGTAGGACTCACCAGGGTAAACCAAATGATGGAAGGTCAATAACTCAACTAAATGATGTCGCATTTGCAATAGCCACTCTAAGATTAGCATAAACAAAAACAAAACAATGTATTGTGCACTTTTGCAAGAGATAGCAACACTATTTAGTAACCCTGGATAGCTCCCTTGTAGAAAAGGTGATTGTACAGCCTAGCAGGCTGTCTAGCAGATTGGAGAAGGGATCAGAGGATCTCCAGAATTTCAAATTTACCAATCCACTTTGTATTCAAATTAAAATCCTGTGGCTTCTAAAATACCTTCTCCATTTATATCATGCATTAGACCTCAGAGACTAGGTGGTTTCTGTACCACTAGTAAATGAACCTGGCTCTCCTCAGAAACATCTTGGGAAGCAATTCCTTCCTTCTCTTCCCTGTACAGTCAGTGCTCTGGGGTCTTTATCCCCTTAGTGTTTCAAGCAGGGCTTGGGCTTCATACTACCCTAACCCTATAATCCACCCCAGAGTCCTTCATCCTTCTAGAAACAGAACTTCTGTTGAAGAAGCTATCTCTACAATCCCATTATACTTACATCTTGAGGTACCCTGAAAGAAATAACCTTTAAAAGTCAATGTTAGTCATAATATTGCTAAAATTTAGATACTTGTTGTATACAAATATTAAATATTTTCCTTAAAAGCCCAATTTATTAATCTGTACTTTAGGATTAATCTTAGGGGAATTACATTCCAATTTTTACAGAACTTATTTATTAATGAACATTTATAGTATTCTTCAGTATATTGCGTATCAGTATAGTATCAGGAATTAAGAAAACTATTCTTTAGCTATCTGTCCAGTAGTTCCTATGAAAGTGTATGAATTTTAATGTAAAAACCCACTGGTTTTTTAACTATAAAATATTTTAACACTTGACCTGAAATAAAGACTCTTAGTCTGTATTATAAGATTCAATGCACATTGAGTTTGGCTTAGACATATTTTCTTCCTTCTCTTAACCTTCTTACTGGATGTTTCTGGGATGATTTTCTCTCTTCATGCTTTTCCTAAATGTCTTTTAAAAGAGTGCCTATTATAAAGGTGCACTCAACACATTTCACATATTCAGACTTAATGTTGTTAATTTGTATATCTATAAAATAAAAGTAAACTAACAGAAAAATAATTTTCTAAAGGAGTAATTGCCTAGAATGTTAACATTTACATTTATTTCATCATGCTTCAAATTCATTTTTGGTTTGGTTTTATTGTAAATTTGATATAGGTTTGTAATACATTGTTTGCTACTACGGCAAAAAAAAAATCCCCGCACATAACGCACACCCAATAAAAACTCATTAACAGAATCACAATATTTATTTTTAAGGAAAAGCTAATTTCAGTGAACAGGTACATAAACATGACAAATTAGTCTGAATATAGTTAAAAGGAAGATATTATATCACTGATACTCCCATAAGATTGAATTAAAGTAGTACAACTGGCTTAATGCACACTTCTTCAGCAGAGGAATAGTGTTAAGTTTCATTAATAAATGGGGAAAATTAGACAAATTAGGGAAATATATGCCACTCTCTGGCATATATTTCTTCAGCTGTTCTACTTTCTAAGCATATACTATCCCAGTGACATTATGAAATCAAATGCAGAAGAGCCAGATCATCTTGAAATCAACAAGTAACTAGAAAAAGGCAAACAGGCAAGCTCTGAACAACCACAGGCCCATCATGCACGTGCTGTGGACACATTTCACAGGTGGGCATCAAACAAGACACAGAACAATATATATTTCATTTATTGTACATTGTACTGTTTAGCAAATACAGTTATTTACACTTTATACTTTACACAAATAGTAGGTGCGTTCTTTTTGAAATGGATTGGCTTGCAACAAACACTTGTAAAATTTATAAAGAACATTTTATAAAATGTTTGTTGTCAGTGATGAATGAGCAGCTGTACAGTGGGACAGAGCCGGGTGAGGGAAGGGTATGTGCAACAAAGTGAGGCAACCTGGCAGTTACCACAACCTGGTGCTAGACTTGCAATACCGTCCACACACACTGCAAGTGCTCAACCCACCAGAACATCTGAGGACAATGGCATGACACCATAAGTAGTTGGTAACATGGAAATCGAAGAGCAAGATTAAAATGAAGCACACTTCTTTTTTTTTTAATTTTTATTGAATCATAATTATGTACATTGGTGCAATCATGGAGCACAATGTGCTGACTTTATATACAATCTGAAATATTTTTATTGAACTATTTAACATAGCCTTCATGGCCTTTTAATCACTCTATGAAGACATTTATATTCTACATTTAGTAATTTTCACTTGTACCCTTGTAAGATGCACCATAAGTGTGATCCCACAAATCACTAGAATGATGCTTAAT
>CAUYON010107594.1:0-14518 GCA_963573935.1 Arctocebus calabarensis
CCCAGCTACTAGGGAGGCTGAGGCAAGAGAATCGCTTAAGCCCAAGAGCTGGAGGTTGCTGTGAGCAGTGTGACGCCACGGCACTCTACCCAGGGCGATAAAGTGAGACTCTGTCTCTACAAAAAAAAAAAAAAAGTGAAAGCTTTTATTTATCTAAAGTCACCATAGAGAGAAACAACAGCAGAAAAACAAAACAAAACAAACCCACAAACTATAAGAAGACATATAATTGAAGAAAAAGAGTATCCACAATAAATAAAGAAGTGCAATACATTGGCAGGAACATGGCAATGAACCCAATAAAACAATGGACAGAAGACTTGAGTAGGTACTTCACAATAGAAGTATCTGAATGGTCAATAAATATATGAAGTGATGCTGTGTGTGTGTGTGTTTCATTATGTTGGTAGATTAGTAGTAGTTGTAGTATTTTATTTCACAGTGTTACAGAGATACAGACATTTTGGTTGTATGTATTACTTTTTTATAGTTGAGTCAAGATTATGATTTTGTCCAACCCCCACTGTACACATTAGATGTGAATTTCCACCCCCTTTTAAATGATTTGTTTCTATTGAATTTTACTACTTTATGGACACATGCATCTCGATCATTTAATTCTAATACTAACGTGAGCACTGGTGGTGCTTTTTTTTTGTTGTTGTTCTGTGATACTTCACTTAGGATGGTCTCCAGTTCCGTTCAGGTTGTTACAAAAGGTATTAGTTCACCATCTTTTTTATGGCTGAGTTGTGTTCTATGGTATCCATATGTCACATTTTATTAATCCATTCACGTATTAATGAGCACTTGGGTTGTTTCCACATTTTTGTGATTGTGAATTTTACTACTGTAAACATTTTAAGGGAGGTGTTTTTTTTATAGAATGATTTTTTTTATTTTGGGTAAATATTCAGTAGTTGAATTGGTGGATCAAAAGGTACATATACTTTTAATTCTCTGAGGTATCCCCATACTACTTCCATAGAGGTTGTACTAGTTTGTAGTCCTACCAACAGTGTCTAAGCATCCCTTTCTCTCTGTATCCATGCCAGCATCTCTTGTTTCATTAGAACTTTTTGGATAAAAGCTGTTCTCATTGGAGTTAGATGATATCTCACTGTGTTTGATTTGCATTTCTCTGATGATTAGCAACATTAAACATTTTTTTCATATTTACTGGACATTCGTCTCTTTTTGAAATGTTTCTGTTTATATCTTTTGCCACATTTTAATGGGGATGTTGGTACATCAAAATAGCAAACATCAATACTGAGTATTGGGCAATGTAGGGAGCAGTGGAGACACTCATGCTGTGAGCTACAAACATGAGTACAACCAGTGTGAAAAAGCTGGAGACTATCTAGCTACAGGGATTCCCAGAGCACTGGAGACACTCATGCTGTGAGCTAGAAACATGAGTACAACCAGTGTGAAAAAGCTGGAGACTATCTAGCTACACGGATTCCCATCTATGCCAACAATGCAGATATACATCTTTAGGTGTATTTCTTAAAGAAATATTGAATGTGATCAAAAGCAGATATGTAATAAATTGTTGATAGTCACTTATTTATTAACAAAAAAAAAAAAAAAAAAAGTTGAGTCTTCTGGGCTGCGTTCTCAGATGTAATGCCTACAAATGCGCCCTCTGCTGGAAAATGCATCCCTGGAGCAATTGTTCTTGTAAGGGTGCTTGGGGGTGGGTGGCCAAGGCAAATTCAGATTAAAGCAGGGGTATGGAGTCAGAAAGAGCCAGCTGAGAGTGTTGGGACTGCTGCTTGCTCTGTTATTTTCATTCTGAACCCCAATTTCTTCATCTGTGAACTAAGCTACTGCCTACAATTGTGAGGCTTACAGGAGAGAGTACAGTAAACACCTAGCACTGAACTGACCCCTAGTCCACCTCGTTCATCTGTAACTGTTTCTATTGTCATCTCAGCATTCCGGATGCCTGGCGCATAATTCTGGGAGAGGGAGGAAGTTTTGCTTCCAGAGTGACCTGGCCACTTACTGAGTTTGGGATTTTGCGTGTGTGTGTGTGTGTGTGTAGGCTCTGAGTGGGTTTGTTTAGATGGGGACAGCCCCCAGTTGGCTCTCAGCTTTGTAACTTCTAGCCATTTAGTCACATCCTGATAGACATATTCATTATTTCTAAAGAACTAGAGAAGCAGCTCCCAAGACTGAGGTCTCCTTCTAATCTGGCCAGTTCCCAGGGGACCCTCCCTCACAGTGTTTGGCTTCTCAGGAGGACCTTTATGCCTGGTCAACTTGGGCAGATTGAGCCCTGCCTCGCAAGTTTTCTGGTCCAAAAAGCATTCCAGAAGGTTATGATAGCAACAGTCATATATGATTCTGGCTGGATATTTGTATAAATTGCTGTTTGTTATTCCAACAGAGCTCAGGTTACTTTCTAGAGATCCACTACTCTGAGCAGCTTTGTGTTGTGATGGTGTCCCTGAGCTGGGCAGTGAAAGTGCTGAAGGGAACGGCATGGGGCCAGAACAGTGGCAACCAGCAGGTATATATAATTGCAACAAACTGTGCTTTGGGTGATAGGAAGTTCGGTGACCTACCATCCCAGTTTGCTGAGGATGTGAGAACTTCCCAAATGTTAGTGTGCATAGAAGTAACCTGGGACCCTTGATAAAAATGTAGATTCTGACTCAGGAGGCATGAGGTTGGGCCTAAGACTCTTCATGGCTCACAAGCTCCCATGGGGGCCACACTCTGAATAGCACTCTGTTAGTGGACCTCCACCAGGCTTTGGAAAGACCAAGACTAGCCTGGCTGTACCTCTTCCCAGGTGTTATCCTCACTCTCCTCATTTTCTCGGCTCCACTGTCCAAGCTACTCATCACTATTCAGGCTACTCAAGACTGTTTCTCCCCCTGATCTGCAGTTTCCTTACCCTCCCTACTAATGCCTGCTCCTGCTTTACAAGAGTAGTGCACGATATTGTTCAACAAAGGCAAGCCTCCTCCTCCCACTTCCCATACTTCTATCAGCAGTGACTCAGAGTAAAGATTGTTAAAACTCTTACTTTCTTCAACTTTGCCCTCTTTACATACTCTCAGCCTAAAATTAGGTGACTTAAGGCTGAGGCAACCAAGAACTTTGAGCCACAAATGTCCATCCCTAAATGCAGTGCAGTGTGTGCTAATTGTATGTAGGTTTTCCCAGTTTGCTGGGCAGAATTCTAATATGTCTCCCAAGATTTCTGCCCTCTCTTGTATACACAACTTCTTCATAATTCAATTCATCACTAATCTAGGTACTGCTGTGAAGGGATTTTGCAGATATAATTAATTTTCTTAACCAATTTTCTCTAAGACAAGGAGATACATGTAATCCTTAGATGGCCTGACCTAATCAATGAGCCTTTAAGAGGAACTGGGTTCTTCCCAGCAAAAGAGATTGGAACTGTGAGAGGGACCTGATGTGAGGAAGAGTCTCCGTCCTTGGCCTTGAAGGGGGAGTGTGCCATGTAGCGAGGAACTGTGGGGAATCTGACAGCTGAGTGGCCCCTGGCTGATGGCCTACAAGGAAACAAGTATCAGGTTTTCTGGAGCAACTAGCTGAATTTGGCCAACCATCTGAATGAACTTGGAGGCAGTCTATAACCCCACAGCCTCCAGGTAAGAACCTAGACCAAACAAACCCTTGATTAGGGCTGATAAGACTCCAAAGGGAGGAGAGGATTCAGTTAAGCCATGGGTGGACTCTGATCTACAAAAACTGCAGGAGACAAACATGCATTCTTCTAACCAGCAAATCTGTGGTGATTTATTATGCAGCAGTGGAAAACTAATGCTCCAATTCACCCACCCAGCTTATCAAAACAGGAGAACAAATGATCTTCGACCCATTTGGCTGGATTGTTTCTTGTATGGTTTTACCCAAGAATCAAAGCACACACGATCAGCCAAAGTGTGAGTGAAATGATATGCGCACAGCATCTGGAGGAAATGCAATGAACATGAGAGACCACGGTATAATAACACCCTTTGCTTCCTCTCTGATCTCAGTGTTTATCATTGTTCCCCTATCATAGCCATACTGGCCTCCTTGATTTTCCTTGCATACTTCAAGCTCTTATCTGACTCAGAGCCTTTGTATATGCTGATCCCTCTCCCTGGATCACTCCTCCTCCAGATCCTGCCTGAGACCCTTCCTCATGTTCTGTGGGTCTCTGTTCACATGCTCATAATCATGCCTCATGTCTATACATTATTTGTCACACATATGAGTAGACCTTTCTTAACCACACTATTTAAAACAGCCACCCTCCAGCCCTTCCCCATTGCTATGGTCTGAATGTGCCACCCTAAAATTTACATGTTTGAACTCAACCCCCAATGTGATAGTATTAAGTGGTGGAGTCTTGAGGGGTGATTGTCATGAAGGTAGAACCCTTGTGAGTAGAATTAGTGACCTAATACAAGAGGTGCAAGGGAGCTGTTCACCCCTTTTTCCTTCCCCTTCTTGCATGTGAGGAAGCAGCAAGAAGGTGCCACATTAGAAATAGAGGTCCTTGGCTCAGCACCTATAGCACAGTGGTTACGGAGCCAGCCATATACACTGAGGGTGGCGGGTTTAAACCCAGCCCTGGCCAGCTAAACAACTGCAACAAAAAAGTAGCCAGGCATTGTGGTGGGCACCTGTAGTCCCAGCTACTTGGGAGGCTAAGGCAAAAGAATTACTTCAGCTCAAGAGTTGGAGGTTGCTGTGAGCTGTGATGCCACAGCACTCTATTGAGGGTGACACAGTTAGACTCTATCTCAAATAACAATAATAATAATAATAAAATTAAAATAAAAAAAGAAAGAAATAGAGGCCCTTACTAGATACCAAATCTGCTAATGCCTTCATCCAGGACTCCCAAACCTCTAGAACTGTGAAAAATAAATTTTTATTATTTGAAAATCACCAGTCTATGGTATTTTGTTATAGCAGCCTGAACTAAGACAGAAATTGGTATTGAGAAGTTGGATGTTGCATTAATAACTATGGAAGCAGATTGGAACTGGATAATGGATAGAAGCTAGAAGAGTTTGGAGATATATGTCAGAAAAGGCAAATATTGTTACCAATGTAGCATTAGGGGTGATTCTGGGGAGGGATCCACAAAAGACAAGAGCTACAGAGAAAGAATTGATCTTCTTAGAGATTACTTAATTGGTCACAATCAGAACGCTAGTAGAAATATGGGCGATAAAGACAATTTTGAGGAAATCTCAAATGAAAACAAGGAATAAGTTATTGGAAACTGGAGTAAAGGCCATTCTTACTATAAAGTGGCAAAGAAATAGGTTGAATTGTGTCCTCTTCCTAATGTGCTATGGAAGGCAGACTTATAAGTGATGTACTAGGATATTAATCAGAAGAAATCTCTAAGCAAAGTATTCAGGATGCTGCATGGCTTCTCTTGACTGCTTATACTAAAATGTGAAAAGGGAAAAATGAATTGAAGACAAAATTTATAATCAACAGGTAAGCAGAACTTACAAAGATTTGGAAAATTGCAGCCTGGCCAAGTTGTAAAAGGCTTATTTGAGAAAGAATACCTAGGTTTTGGCCAAGAAAACATTTGATAAGGAGATTAGCACAGATAGAAAGAAGCCAGATGCTACACATCAGGATAATTGATAAATGAACCCAAAGGCTTTTGGGGGTCTTCACAGCAGCTCCATGCATTACCAGCCCAGAAGGCCAGGGTCTTATGGGCCTAAAGTTTGAAAAGAGGGGCCTAAGCCACAGGACCTACAGGACCTTAAGGCCCATTGTCCTGGACCACCTCTTGTTTCTGTTCCATATCTTCAGTCCTTGACTGAGAGATCCTTGACCATCCAAGCTGTGAGTCACCAAGCCCAGGTTTAGCTTGGATTCCTTCCCAGACAGCAGAAACAGTAAACCTTGGTGCCAATTCTGCACGTACATGTAGAGATGGTGACGTATGACTATCTCCACCTAGATTTCAAAGGATGCATCAGTGAGCCTGGAGGCCTAGACAGACAACTGCTACCAGGACAGGGCTACCGCAGAGAGCTCCCTCTAGGACAGAGGTTCTCATCCTGTGGCTCACGACCCCTTTGTAACAATGAAAATACATCCTGCATATTAGATATTTACATTTTGATTCATAACAGTAGCAAAATTACAGTTATGAAGTATCAATGAAAATAATTTTATGGTTGAGGGTCACCACAACATAAGCAAGTGTACTAAAGGGTTGTGGCATTAGGAGGCATTAGGAAGGTTGGGAACCACTGCTCTAGGGCAATGTTTAGTGGAGCCACAGGGCAGGACTGCTCCTGAGAGCCCAGATCTATGTAGCTACTGGCCAACAACTCCAACCTGGAGTCATAGGCACCAGATTCTAACCCTGGAGAGGTGTATTATAAGCAGTGGCCAGCAAATTCATGGGGTAGGGCTGCCCAAGTCCTGCCTACTCCAGTGTTGTCTAGAACATAGGTCATAGACTCAAAGAAGGCATTCTCAAGCCTTAAGAATGTTTGCCCTGTTGGGTTTTGAATTTGTTTGGGAAGCATTATTCCTTTCTTGTTTCCTACTTCTCCCTTTTAGAATGGAAATGTCTCTCCTAGGCCTGCCCCACCATTGTATTCTAGAAGCACATAACTTGTTTAGTTTTCCATGCTCACCGCTGGAGAGCGACTTTGTGTAAGGATGAATCATACCTTGAGTTTCACCCATATTTAGAGAATTTTTAGGTGAGACTTTGGGCTTTGAAATTGATGTTAGAGTGAGTTGAGACTTTGGGGTCTAATGGAATGGAATAAATGTATCTTGTATGTGAGGAGGGCATGGATTTGAGGGGACCAAGGTTTGAGTGCTGTGGGGCCTGGGACTGGCCAGGTCTCCAGTCCCAGTTTATCTACTGTCCAGGACACAGGTCGCTGAGCTATCTTGCTCAGGAACAATTACTCTTAGGTGCCTGAGGGCTACTTGCCTTGAAGGGAGAGAGAGAGAGAAACACAGTCTTCGAGCAAGGGAAGCAGTCTTAATAGCAGAGTAAATCTTAGCAGTCTTCTTAGAGAGACACCAGGCAGATGCCCTGAAAACAGAAGTGAAAAAGTTAAGAGTGAGTGAGTCTGTGAAAGAACAGCATGCAGGCTACTTGACTCACCGCTCCTGCGGCTACTTGTAGATGTGATCTCATGGCTATTTATACCACAGGTGCAGAGAATGCCAAGCACTGATGTTCTCATCTCCCGAGCTCTCGTGTTAAGGAGAGCTGAATTCCTTCCCCATCCATCCCTTATCACAAAGGTGTTATACTACCGAGTTGTTACGGCTGTTTCTTATACTTACAGAGCATCCTGAGCTTAGCTCTCGCTTCTCCTTCCCATAAAGCTGTATGTTCTGCTACAGAGTGCTATGGTTTAAATGTTTGTGCCCCCTCCAAAATTCATGTTGAAACTTAATTTCCAAGGCAACAGTGGTATGAGGCATGGACTTTAGGAAGTGATTGGGCACGAGGGATTCTCCCTCATAAACCTACTTGTTAGTACCTTATAAAAGGACTAGAGGGCACTAGCTAGGCCTTTTGCTCTTCTACCCTTCTGCCGTGTGAGTACACAGCAATCATCCCCTCCAGAGGATGCAGCAAGAAGGCACGCTCTTGGAAGCAGAAAGCGAGTGCTCCAAGTCTGCCAGCTCCTTGACCACAGACTTCCTGGCCTCCAGAGCTGTGAGAAAGAAATTTCTGTTATGGATAAGATGCATAGTCTACGGGATTTTGTTATAGCAGCACAGACTGAGACACCCACAAGCACCTCCCTACATCCCTACAAACTCCCCATCCCTTTTCCTTGTTTCATCGTGTCTCCCGAACCGTTATTAACATTTAATATATCTTATTTATGTATTTCCGTTTTGCTTGCCTCCCTCCCCTAAGCATAAACTCTAGGTGGGTAGGTATTTTGTCCATTTGTTCACTGCTCCGGTTCCAGTTCCTACTAGAAGATCTGACACACAGAATGATCTTAATATTAATAAGATGAATATTATAAATTGATATTTTAAAACCTATGTAAGATAACTATAGTTGCCCAGATTGATGCACACATTCACCATAAAATGAATATTCTGGACTGTAATCCCTTTATAAATTACCTCAGTAAATAATACTATGACTTGAACTTAACTACTTAGAAATGCCTAAGTGTCTATAAAGTTTCACAGTGTACATGGGCACACATATACACGCACAGAACTTAATAAGGAGTACAAACAACATGCACCACAAATATATTTCTTTTGTCAAGGAGTGAATTCTTTGAGAACCTTACAATGCAATACAGCGCCCACCACCGTGGCAGCGTGGCAGTGTCTGGAAAGGAAAAGTAGTTCTGGTGGCCACATCTGTCAACTCAGTTTAACTTGGATGAATCAAATCTTTGTGGAAAGCAGAAAGACAGAGAAGAGTTATTTGTGTCTGAAAGGTTTCTTGACTGTTTCACAATGACCTTAATTTAGTGCTAACGGCTTAATTTCCAGGTGGCACGTCCTCTCTCCTTAAATAGCACTTAGTGTAATTGATGCCAGGTTAATCACTGCACCAACCAGGAGAAGTGTCCACGGGGCAGGAAGCACATGCTGTTTTACCTATGCTTAAAGAGGAGAATATCACACATCTCTCAGGAAACAATGCTGCAGACAAATAATGCTGAGTCTCAAATGAGATCTTTGAAAAAAAAGGCATGAAGCACAAAATAGAAAATAGACAAAATTCATGTCTAAGAATCAAGATAATGATCAAGGTGATCTTTTTCCTCTTTACATTTTTAAGTAGTTTCCAAAATTATCACAATAGATATGCATTATTTTATAAATTTTGACAACGTGATGTTATGTAAAAATGTATTATATGAAAAGTATTTCCAGTTTTACTTGGGACCATAAAGTACTATAGAGAAACACGCTAAAATGCCAACAGTGCATGGTTCTAAAGAGTGGGGTTATAGCTAAATTGTATACCATTCCCCTTTGCTTTTCATTATTTTCTAAATTTGGGACAGCAAGTATGTGCTACCTTTGTAACTTAAAAATAGTTTACTAAAACTTATTACCATATTCTATTTATACATAATTTTGTTTATTTGCTTGGGTTTATTTTTATCAGATTGCATCTCTTATTCCTGGCATCATACAAGTAAGAGGAAGAAAGTTTTTATTTGGGGGAAGTAAAGGAATGTTCCCCAAACAGTGCAGCAGCTTCCGACCTTTCAGAATGTTTAGATGGAATATTTCTATTCCACCTTCTTCTGTGATTTCTCATTGCCAGTTGAGACAGGGCATGCACAGAGCTCTGCACCTCAGGCTCACATTTGTTTGAATCCAGGGCTGAAGTGGGCACTGGAGAATAAGCTGTGCCATCCTCCTTCAGAATGGAAGTAACCAAGTTCCTGAGAGAAGATTGGATTTGCTCAAAGTCATATTGTGTTGGTGACATTATAGCATTGCCAGTTCTAGAACCCCAGTATGAACTTTTGTCTCTTCCACATTCTATCTTCTTTAGATTCAAAATTGAATTTTAAAAAAGGTCCAAACACAGTGCCTTGTATATAGTAGGCTCTCAGTAAGTAAATAATGAATGAACAGGTAAATTAGCTAAAGTATTTTTGATCAATGTTTACTATTTTACCTGACAAAAAAGAGGCTCTGGAAATAAATATCAATTGCTTTTTCTTATCTTAATGAGACTAAAGGGAAAGCAGAGACAAAGCTACCTTTAAAGTAAAAAGTCTGATGCTGCCTGCAGCACATGCATCTCCCCTACAGAGAGTCAAAATGCCTCAGATAACATAAAAGCATGTGAGGACCACAGAGTCTTCTGAGTTACAGGACCCAAAGAAATTGGATGACATGTGCAAGTGTCTCTATCTTTTCCTTTGCTCAGTCCCTTACAGGAGCTCCCTGTAAGGGACTGAGTGAAGAGCCTCCAGAACCCAAAATGGGAAATTCCTCCACTTATTGAAAAAGTGGCCAACACATGATAAACTTAGGTAACAAAAGGAGGTTGGAATGTACCATAGAGGCAGCAAAAAGAAGGGAAAACATTTAGCATCAAGTAGGGGCACTTTAAGAAGAGAAAATTTCCAGGACTTAGTGGATTCCTAATTGTGGGAGCCCACATAGCCTATGGCTAGGAGTGAGAGTTATAAGAAATACCTGTATAGCTCAATAATGGAACACCTTGGTGGAAAGGGCATGGAGAGGGATTTAGCTCTCCTAACAAGCATGAGAGCTCACAAGATGAGAGCAGGGGTGAATTGGCAGTCTCTACACCTGTGCTGTTGAGAGGCACGAGATCAACCTTATATTAGGCTGGAGGAGAAGGCAGTCAAAGAGCATGTGCATTCTATCACAGACTCGCTTACTGTGACTCTGTCTCCTCTCCTGCCTGCAGAACCCCAGCATGGCGTCTCTCTGCTGAAGACTACCAACCTGTGCCATAGACTAAGATCTATCTATTCTAAGAAGACTGATTTACTCTAAGACACACTCTCTCTCTCTCCAGCTGAAGTAGATAGCCCTCAGACTCCCAAGAGAAACTGTTTCTGAGAAAGGTAACTTAGTGGTCCACGTCTGGAACCTAGTTAAGCTGGCCCGAGACCTGGCCAGTCTTGGGCCCTGACAAGTAGCGTCAGAAGTGACATGTGACACCTAATAGCAATGCACAGGCATCTTAATTACAGCTCTGCATGAAAGCAAGCTCTGCTTTTTTCTATTATTCTTCTATGATATTCAAACTAACTAACTAGCTTGGCTTACTCTGAGAGACACAGTCTTTTCATACAACTTGGTAAGCCACACCACTCACATAATATGGGAACTGCCAGAGTTGACAGAAATTTTTTCATTATTCCCACTTCAAGGGACTTCAACTCCAGGTTTCATATTTTTCCATCTAGAGATGCCTTTTCTGAAGATTCCAGTTTGTCTTTTTAAGACAGCATTTTAACCTTAATCTTTGACCCAGGTAAGCAGAATAACTTTGGTGTATCAGGCTCCCTTTTTAAAAGCATTTTCTTTCCTAATTCTGAGATTCAGGGCTTGAATTTTTTTACATAATGAGCAATGGAAAGATCACTGAAGAATATTGTGCCATGACTGTCCCATGTATCATCAGGTAGGTACAATGGGCAATAATGTGTATCTAGTTCTCCTAGATCTTCAATTTACTCCCCTGCCTCTGCTATAGCAGAAAGAGGGGTGGATCCTCTTCTCAAGATAGTCTCGATTTGTTCTTATTTAATACAATTATTAACTAGACTCATTGGTTTAAAAGATGACTTTTTGGCCATCCAGGCTGAGGGAAAATCTATCATGAGCTTTTTGACTTTTAGAAAAGGGCCCTACACACAGAAATTGCCTAATATGCATTAATTAGATAAATAATATGTGGAAGGCAGAATAATGGCCCCCTAAATATGTCGAAACCCTAGAACCTGTGACAATATGGCCTTATGTGGCAGAAGGGACTTTGTGGATGTGATTGAGTTAAGGATCTTGCCAAGAGGAAATTATCCTGTATTTTCTGAGTGAGTTCAGTGTAATCACAAGGGCTCTCCCAGGTGAAAGGTGGGGTTGAAAAGGTCATAGTAAGAGAAAGTCTAAAGATGCTGCCCTGCTGGCCTTGAAGATGGAGGAAGGGCCACAAGTGTGGGTATGCAGACAGTTTTTAGAAGTTGAAAAAGGCAAGGAAATGGATTCTCCCCTAAAGCCTCTACGACAAAAGCAGCCCTGCTGATGGATTAATTTTAGTCCAGTGAGACTCATTTCAGACTTCTGACCTAAGAACTGTAAGATACTGTTGTGTTGTTAAACCAGCAAGTTTGTGGTAATTTGTTATAGCAGCAATTGGAAATTACCGTACAACCCAATTGAAAAATGTTTGAGAATTACCCATTTATTCCTCACTCTTTTCTTTAAAGAGATGATTAATAGGTGGAAAAAGCAACCCTGGAGACTTCTAATATGGACTCTTCCACTACATTCTTCCAACCAAACCACGCCACAGTGACCCACAAGAATGAGCACAAAGTACCACGGCCACCGTCACTTTGGCCAATGTGCATTTCACAGAGTTGTGTGCAACTGGAACAATCAGTTCTAAATTATAGAGCTTTTTGTGCTGAAAATCGGCTCTCTGGCCTCCTTTTTACTCTAGATTATAACAAATTCAAATACCTCAGTAGCACATGAAACAAAGACATTGCCTAATGTGTAATTTGAGAGGGAATTTAATGATACATCTGTCTGTTTTGACAAAGCACAGCCTTGAAGTATCTATTTAAAATAAAATCAGCAGATTGGCAGCGATTAAAAATGAAAGGCTATGAAAAGTTTAGGGGGGAAAGCATTAAAGTCTAATAGCTCTTGGTTTATGTGCCAGCACTATAGTAAATATTTCCAGCACTAAATTTCTCTCCTGAATTCTCAACATTAGCTACTGCAGAAAAATACCACCATTAAACATACACACAAAAAATCCATCTTTTATGAAGATTAGATAGTCCATCTGGGATTGAGTAAGACTGAGGATGCATAATATTTTAAAATATTTTATTGGACATTGCTAAGCATTATTTTCCAAACCAGTAAGTTAGGAACAATATGCTATTACTTTGTATAAAGTGCTTTGAAATCTTTCTGTTACTACACTAATGTTATTTTGCCTGAGCAATTTATTAAGGAATTTTGAAAGTTTATACATTTAGAATATTCTAAATGATCTTTTGGAAATATACTATGTAGGTATATCATGCATTTATATCTGTTCTCAAAAGCTTTAGAACACGTTACATTTTACAAATGTGCAATGATAAGAGATAGCTACTACAAAATGAACATTAAAGTTAGTTGTAAGACTGCAGAAATTTCTAGTGACTCAGTGATGCTTGTTAAGAACTCAAGGGATAACAGTTATCACCTCAGACCTAGTACTTGCCTTGTCAGCTTCTGAGACCTGGATTGCATCCCGGTAACATACCTCAGTCCCCTCCCATGATTAGTTTTTCTCTGCTCTCTAGTTCCAGTCCTTAGGTCCTCTGCTTCCCCTCCTCAACTTAGCTTTTAGAAATTATTATAGAATTGTATGAATCTAGTCCTTCTATATCTATTATCTGATCTCTAGTAATATAAATTTTCTTTCACGAGTTTCTTATGCTGTGGTGAGGGCTTACAGTCAGAAATTTTCCCAAGAACTACTAGTGGCTACTTGCAACTAATTTTATTTCTTTATAAAACTAATTAATTTTGTAAATGGATAGAGATGATTTGGAGTATGACATAGAAATTTGCAATGGTGGATCATTAGCATCTCTGTTGTTTTAACTACTTCCTTAGAAGATAGTTGTCTAAGCCTTCCCAAGAAGAAAATAGAAGCAAAAGAAAAATTGATAAAGAAAATAGTGTTTAATTCATTGATTCAATCAATATTTGTTATACTTCTACATATGTATATTTGTTGAATACGTATTGTTTCTTGTGCTAAGTGTTGGAAATGTAATTGAGAATAAGATGAAGATGATTGTGGTTCTTTATCATGTGGTTAAAACAACTTCTAGGGCTCCAGCCATCATGTATGCATTCCAGGCACCAAGATATAGGAAGGGATAAAGAATCTCACCACTCCTCCCTGTAGGGAGGAGTTGTCTACATTCTATCACCTAAATCCCACTGACTAAAACTTATCACATCATCATGCTGACCAGCAAGTGAGCTAGGGAAAATAGATTTTTAGCTGTGCCATCTGTGCCTAGCTTAAAATTAATATTCTTATTTCTAGAGAAGAAGTAGCCATGGATCTTGGAAATTAACTAGCATTCTCTGCTACAGTATCTTCATTTCCTTTGTATTCATTAGCATACAGCCTGACTGCTAGCACAGAAAATACTCTAGTTAGTAGGTATTAACTATCAAGTGTGACAAGGGGAGATTTGTATAAAGTGCCACATAAATATAAAGTATTATTATTGAAGATAAAAATCTATTAGCTGTTAATTTGGAAAACTGGTACTTTCACATTATATTACATATTGACCTCTTTTCTGCTAAATTAACCATTATTTCATTTCATATTTATTTGGTTGCTAATTTTTGAAGAATTACTTTTATTAACACATTGCTTTTCTTTTTAAAATATTTTGATATTGTTCTTATGTAAATTTCTTTCCACAATGCACTGCATACTCTTATTTATTAAAATGACTCAGATAGGGCGGCTCCTGTGGCTCAGCGAGAAGGGCGCCAGCCCAATATACCGAAGGTGGTGGGTTCAAGCCCGGCCTCGGCCGAACTGCAAAAACAAAAAAATAGCCCCCCCCCCCCCCGACAGAAAATAGCCGGGGGGGGTGGCGGGCGCGGGGGGTCCCGGGGCCGGGGGGGGGGGGGCGGTTGGGCCCCGAAACAAGGTGGGGTGGGGAAAAAAAAACAATAAAACCAAAAAAGGGGGGTTGGTGTGTGAGTTTTTGACCCCAGCCCAAAAAAC
>CAUYON010107596.1:0-14658 GCA_963573935.1 Arctocebus calabarensis
TAGTCCCAGCTACTTGGGAGGCGGAGGCAAGAGACTCGCTTGAGCCCAGGAATTGGAGGTTGCTGTGAGCTGTGATGCCATGGCACTCTATCCAGGGTGACAGCTTGAGGCTCTGTCTCAAAAAAAAAAAAAAAAAAAGAAATGCATAGCTAATAAGTTATGCATATCTACAAACACTAGATAACTCTGTATGCTTTTTTTTTTTTTTGAGACAGAGCCTTACTCCATTGCTCTGGGTAGAGTGCTGTGACATTGTAGATGGGTAGAGTGCTGTGACATTGTAGCTCACAGCAACCTCAAACTCTTGGGCTCAAGAGATCCGCCTCTAGCTGGGACTTGCCATGACACCTGGCTAGTTTCTTTTTCTATTTTTTTTTTTTTTTTTCTGTTTTTGGCCAGGGTTGGGTTTGAACCCGTCACCTCTGGCATATGGGGCCAGAGCCCTACCCCTTTGAGCCATAGGCGCCGTCCATTTCTTTTCTTATTTTTAGTAGAGATGGTGTCCCATTCTTGCTCAGACTGATCTCAAAGTTCTGATATCAAGCAATCCTTCTGCCTTCCAGAGTGGTAGGATTACAGGTTGAGTCACTGCACCTGGCCTCCCTATATGCTCTTTGCCTCAGTATTTTTCAAAGTGTGATCAAGAGACCATGTGCCTCAGAATCACCTGGAGTGCTAAGTGTGTATAAACATAGATTCCAGGGCTATACTGCAGAATGACCGAACCAAAACAACGACTGAAGTCAGCCTGTGCGACAGTAAAGAATCAGAACTACTGATCTACTTCCTAGCTGAGATCTCTGCTGCTTCCCAGCGAAGCCTTCCTTGATTACCCTTCTCTTCCTCCACTCCCTTTCTATAAATCAGGTCACCATTACACATACTCTCCTGGTGCCATGCAGCTCTTCTCTGTAGCAGTGATCACAGCTATAAATGTTCCAAGGAATAAAATGTAGACCCTAGAGAACTTTCTATTCTAGTTGGGGATTGAAATCAGTAATAACAATAATAGCTAGCATTTATTAATAGCTCTAATGACAGTTATTCTTGTAAGGGTCTCACTGTGGTATCCTATTTAATACAACCACTCTAGGAGGAGGGTCCTGTTATTAACCCCATTTTAGAAACTGAGGCACAGAGAGGTTAAGTATCTCACTTAAGGCCACACAGCCTTAAGCAGCAATGCCTGTCTGTGCTCACCACCACTGTGCTATGTTCCCATTAAAGTTCTGGGCCATAAATTCTTAGAGAATCACTCAGGGTGCTCTGGAAGCCCAGAAGAAGAGTCATCAGAGTGAACAGAGAGAACAGGGGAGGCATTCTAGAAGTGGAGATAATTGAAGTGAACATCAAAGGATTGGGATGTTAGTCTGACTCAGAGGAGGGCAGGTGGAGGAGGCAGGGATGTTCTAGAAGAAAGAGTGTGTGTGAAATCCCAGAGTTGGTAATATCCTGGCATGTTTGAAGAAAAATGCAATGGGCTAAAGGTTTGTGTCTCCCCGAATTCATTTGTTGAAATCCTACCCCACCACGGTGATGGAATTAGGAGATGAGGCCTTTGGGAAGTGATTAGGTCCTGAGGGTGGGGCCCTTGTGAAGGGGATTAGTGCCCTCATAAAAGAGACCCCGGAGATCTCTCTAATCCTCTCTCTGCAAGTTAAGGATACAATGAGAAGGTAGCTTTCTGCAATCTGGAAGAGAACCCTCACCAGAACCTGACCATGCTGCCTCCCTAATCTCAGACTTCTGGCCTCCAGAACTGTGAGAAACAAATTTTTATTTTTGTTGTTTGCATGTATAAACCACCCAGATTAGTGGACTTTGTTATAGCATCCCAAAATGAACTAAGGCAAACTATAAGTAGTTCAGTAGAACCTGGGCCAAGGGCGTGTTCATGAGTGAGGTGAAGATAACATTGGCTCATCCTCCACCTGCTGTGAATAGCCACACTGGGGCTATACCCTGGGGGGTCCAGGGTCCAGGCTCTGGAAGCTGATTTGGAGCCATCAAGGCATGGAATTATGGGGTTCTAAGCACTCTAAATGTACTCTAAATACTCTGAGGCTTTGGGAGGGTATGTCCCTTTAGTCCTTCAGACTCTTTGTCCTGGTGCAACCAGGAGCCAGAATAAGACCCTCTAAAATGCTATACCCAGCGCAAGGGCTTCTGTTACCAAAGTCTAAGGATTGAACTGCTGGAGATACATCTGGAAGTGGTTGAGCTGGGATTTAAACCTAGATCCATCTGGGAAAGCCTCTTGCCACTGAACCTTGTTGCCTTGGACGGGATTTTTGGAAAGATTAGTCACATAAAGGACATCATAGCCTGTACGAGTCTTATATCATCAGTGTTGCTAATGTTCCAAGCGTCCATGTGGACTGTAAACCAGGCATTTTACAATATGCCTGCTCATCATGTCTGGTCTTTTTTCCTGCTGAATTGAATTAAATAAAAGAGAAATGCTATTCTCTTTGCTTGCTCCTTATTTCCTACCTAATAATTAAAAATAAAAGGAATAACTTTATTCTTCTTTATAATAACCAAAATGGAGCTTAGAGTTTAAAAGTAATGTTATATACATGAGCTGGACAGCCCTTCACAGGGAGATAGTCTTAGTCTCTGGTACCCTCGACAGGTGAGGGAACCGGGGATGAAAAAAGTCCAGACTTGCCCACAGTCACCCTAGGGGGAAGTGGTAGAGCCCACATTTGATCCCATCCTTCTGGATTGGGTGGTTTTCTGTGACTAATGCAGCATGATTTTGAAGATTCTGCATAAACTACTTATCATATTGAAGAGGCATAAATGAAATAAACCTTTATCCTAGAGGAACTGAATTACCTGAGGTCTGGTGGCTTCATATTTTATCAATGTCAGAGAGCCAACTTCTATCTCTCTTCTTCTTTCCAGGAAAGAAGGTTGGGGGGCCACACACGTAGCCTAAAACCCATTGTTGGTTTTGCCCCCATTCTAGATCCAAGTTTGGATATAGCTGATGATACTCTGAAGCTTCAGTTTCACATTTAGATTTTTACCTTCTCAAACATGAAGGAATGAAATTGCTTAAGGTATCCTATTCAGACTTACTCAGAGAATGTTAAAGAAGGGTGTGTTCATGAGTGAGGTGTGCACTGGCTTGTTTGGTTTTCAGTATTGCCAGAATCTATGTTGAGGAGAGACTGTGCCTGTAAGCATGTGTGTGTTGGGTGCTATGTACTAACACACATGGCCATGTGTGTTTACCTATGTGCTGACATGTATCGAGAGATTTCTATGTGCTGACAGATATTGAGAGATTTCTATGTGCTGATATGTATTCAGAGATTTTTACGTGCCAGGTTCTGCTTATGAGTTGATGAATGTGTTCATTTAATACTAATCACAACCCAGGTACAACTCTCTCCCTTAGGTCAGAGAGGGTAGGATAAACTACAGACCCGCGGTTTGAACCCATGTGTTCTGATTCCCAAACTTTCCATACCATCCATGGGCAGTACAGACCTACTTATTTGTCCTGAATGAACACAATGATCATAAAACCATTGGGGCAAATCTACATACTAAAAACCCAATTATAAATTGTACAAACTTAAGAAATATAGAAGGGGGCTCTGGAAGCACAAAAACTGTGTTATAGTTGCCTGGTTCAATGTTGATTTTGGGTTGAGTTCACAGCAGCAGCCTGAGTCCCTTGCAGATGCTGATGACAATGAGAGTGAAAGTGGCACAAGGTAAAAACCCTGGTTAGGGAGTCAAAAGACTTGGGTTCTAGGCTTCATCCAGTCACTCATGAAAATACGATACATTGTGAAAGACTGTCTTGTGTAAGTGTCACAACAACTTTATGGAGTAAGCCATATGCTGTGGCTCACACCTGTAATCCTAGAACTCTGGAAGGCTGAGGTGTGTGTATTGCTTCAGTTCAGGAGTTCAAGACCAGACTGAGCAAGAGCATGACCTTGACCCTACTAAAAATAGATGATATGGAGTAGATGTCATTGTGCTCATTGTGGAGAACCTGAGCCCTGCAAAATGGTGCCACTTTTCCAAGGCCACCCATCTGGTAGGTGAAGTTGGGGCTTTACATTCTAAATTCCACCTCCTTTCTATCAAGCGAGCTTCTTCTGCCTCAGGAGATTTCACAGGAATCTTTTGCTCACAGAAAACCCCTTCTTCTGAACCCTGGAGTCAAAGGAAGCACCTCTATGCTCGTGTACTTTGACCTGTCTTTTTTTTGAGACCGAGTCTCACTATGTCACCCTCAGCAGAGTGCTGTGATGTCACTGCTCACAGCAACCTCAAACTCTTGGGCTCAAGAGATCCTCAGCCTCCCAAGTAGATGAGACTACAGGCACCTGCCACAATATCCAGCTATTTTTATGGTTGTTGTTTTTGTCATTGTTGTTTAGCAGGTCTGGGCTGGGTTTAAACTCACTATCCCTAGTGTATGTGGCCAGGGCTCTAACCACTGAGCACGGGCACCAAGCCACTTTGTCCAGTCTTGTTAGGCACCACTAATGGGCAATATTTCCCGAGCAGGCAAACAGGCATGTTTCCTTTCCCCACATCTGACCACTTCAGACCAAGCCATCAGGCAAATCAATATTCCAGAATGTTCTAATGGTCATGGTAAAGGAGATAATAGTTGAGTGGCTTGTTGGTTAAAGAAAGGTTTATCAAGCACCCACTGTGATCCTTGCTCCTACTTTGTGAAGAGATGGTAGATACAAGGCTGAATAAGACACGTGGCCACTCCTTCAAGGAACTTCCAGCATTGACAGGCCACCACCTTCACCCCTTGGAACAGTTGGCGGTGGGATGGAAGAGACTTACTCAGTTTGACCTGGAGCAACAGTGGTGCAGTTTGCATTCCTGTGACACGGGTTATTTGACTCACAGATATTGGTCAAAGTGCACCCCACTCCGGGTACGAAACCGTGGTAATGATCCTTGCACTCGCAGTGAGACTTCAGTAGACAGGGAGAGAAAAACACATAGGATCCTCGTTAGTTGCTTCTGCTGGCATTCTTCTTTAATCCATGTTCTTATTCTCCCATAGAAACTAACCCAGAGTAGATCTGAAGTGTGGGCTTAGATTAAAAATTTGTCAGGGTATCTAGAAGAGGGCACCACATTTGTGTATCTCCCTGCTGGAAGCTCATGACCCTTGTATGTAAAGTTTAGCTTTTCCGATTTCTTATTCTCTAACCCTTGACCTCTCTGGTTCCATAATCCTGGTTTTCGATTGTCTATAGGTGAGCAGAGACTGATGCTCAGATGAAAGGTCTTACTGCTCTAGAATAATGGTTTTTCAACTGGGGGTGTCCAACCCAGGGGACACTAGGCAGTATCTGGAGATACTGATTGTCACAGTGGGAGGAAGGTGGTGCTACTAGAGGCCAAGGATGCTGTGACATGCCCACAATGCACAGGACAGCTCCTGCTCTGATCACAAATTATCCACTTTGAATGTCAATGATGCTGAGGTGGAGAGTCTGCTCTGGAATAATGCAATGCCCTGCCTCTGTGCAAACACGGAGGGTTCCGTAGACTTCAAAATTTTCCTTGCAATCCATTTTCAATGAGACAAAGCCTATTTTAAACTGTGCTTTCAAGGCCCTGGCATTCATGGCACAATGCATTTCCCCGTAAAGACCCTCATTTTGAAGATGCAGATTTAGACCCTTGAATTTCTCTGCACACCTGCCTCAGCAATTGATAGCAGAAATACTATATGATATACACTATCTCCTTGGGGTGAGATGGGGCAGAGCTTTTGCAGGAGATTCCAGGAACATTCCTATCCAGGCAGGGATTAGACTGCAGGGACCCATGGCTATGTTTGGGTCAGCACTGAGCCTTTCCTCCCACCTGTGCAAAATGTCCTTCTGAATGGATGGATTTCTTTCCCTGAAGTCTGAATGTGCAACTGGGGACACAGGAGGCTTGATGGATGAAGGCAATATTAGGGAAGTTTTCAACTGAACTCCTCAGCAAGGGTCTCCACCCACACCGATCTTTATCAGTCAAGGTCATGTTGTGATTTAGACGGGCAGTGTCTCACCCTAGGATGTCCTCACAGCTCCCTATAATCTGTCAGTGCTACCCAACTATACTCAGTTTCCATCCCTTCAGGACAGGGTAATTTTTTTTTTGTTGTTCTAAAAGCCCCTCTCAACTTCAAAAGATACTAGGGAGAATGGAAGATTTGGGGCAAAAGTCAATCATATATTCACCCAAGACTTGGTTGACAGTTGCATTTCTAATTTTGAATTTGCCAGTTACCCCAGAGGACTGTGATAGGAGAGAAGATGAGACAGTTAAGTTTTGATGGGGGAGCTGAAGAAGTGTGAGTGGGTGGATGTGGGCATTGCAGTCAGGCCCTGAGCACCTGGAGCCCTGTCTAGAGAGGAAGCCACAATTGAGCTCTGGACGGGTGAATTGATGGTACCCAAGGCATGGCATACCTTTGGTGCATTGTCTAGCTCTGAGATGCCTTAGTTCCCTGCATCATTTGCTCACCTGTCCAGGCCCATCATACTTGCACACTGTAGATGTTGTAGGACAGTTTCCAAAGTTGGTTTGGCAGGGGTCCACTGGCAAGCACACCTGGCCATCCCCATGATAGCCTTCTTGGCATGTACAACTGTGCTGGTTTGGTCCCAGGTATGTGCAGAGAGCATGAGGGTGGCAGACTTTTTGTAAACATGGATTGATGGCTTCAGAGGAAATGACAAGAGGAGAGGTGGTTAGGCACACTGGGGGATGCACAAGGGAAAACTGAACCATGAGCAACAGAAGATCATAGCTCATCCAAGCCACAAAGGCAACTCAACAGTTTTAAGAGAGAAAGAAATATTTTATCTCAGTCCCTTCTGATCACTTTCCTTCCACCAAATGGATTTATGTATGATCATCAGAAATTGTAGCTACACTGATTGTGCTGATATATTACTATGCTATAATATGTGTATAGTTAACATACAACTAATGTTGTGAAAGAAACAACTAATGCTTATGGAATTTATAGTACTGGCCATGCTCTAAGGATTTGGTGTATATTAACTCATTTACTTCTCACAACAATCCTCTAAGGTAAGTATCATTATTATCCCCATTTGATAGAAAACTAAGGCACAGGCAGGTGAAAGAAAGGTCATGTAGTTAGTAAAAGACAGATCTGGGATTGAACCCAGGCAGTCTGGCTGCAGAGTCCATGTTATTAATTGATAGACAAGACAGTCGCTTATAAAGTAAATAAGTATGAAAAGAAAAAAAAAGAAGCATTATATTTTATGCAACATTAAGGTGATATAAAATGTGTAAAAATCTATATATGTGCTTTAATCATAGAAGGACATGTTGTCATTCATTGAGGACTACCACACAATGACCATTTTGCTTGGCACTCCTTTTTTTTTTTGAGATAGAGTTTTATTTTGTCGCCCTCGGTAGAGTGCTGTGACATCACAGCTCATAGCAACCTCAAACTCTTGGGCTTAAGTGATGCTCTTGCCTCAGCTCCCCGAGTAGCTGGGACTACAATGCCTGGCTACTTTTACAGACAGGGTTTCACTCTGGCTCAGGCTGGTCTGGAACTCGTGAGCTCAGGCAATCCACCCGCCTCGGCCTCCCAGAGTGCTGGGATTACAGGTGTGAGCCACCATGCCTGGCCTTGCTTGGCATTTCTTACATATTTCTCTCAGTTACATAGAAAGAAATAAAGACTGCCATTGTGTTAATATAAAGGAGTTTTTGAGGATTCACTGGCTCGTTAAATAACCTGAACATCTCAATGAATAAACTAATAGGATCTAAATTCTACTCACGCTCGCAGTGCTTGCCATCCTGTTGGTAATTGGGAAGGCATTTGCATTCTAGTTTGGTTTCATCTTCACTGGAAGGTGAACATCTGGAATTTTCTGGGCAGAGCAAGGCTGCACACTTAGGAATAGCTGCAAAGGAAGATTGTGGAGGTAGTTGGATTTGCAGATGAATAGGTCTAAAACGATGGTATTCCCTTTTATTACAAAAGTAATACAGACTCATTATAATAATTCAGAAAACATGGAGGACATAAAGTGAAATGGTTTTCTTATTCTCACACTCCAATCCCACTCCCAAAGTTACCAATGTCAACAACCAATACAATGCATTAATTGATAAATGTGTTTGTATGGTATTTTTAACAAAAGAGAATCTTGTTAAAATACATAACAAGCTTATTTTTAATTTAAATTATATTATAGAAGGCTTTAAGGATCTGCCTTAATCTCTAATAATTGCATAGTATTTAATATATGACATAAAGGGGCTGTCAAAAACTATGAAAAGTCTGATGTATTTGCCAAGTTGCAAAGCTAACAAGTTGAGCTGATATAATTTCATGGATGCTGGTAGAAGATACAAAATTCCTTGGTTAGAGACAAAAGACAGTTTATTACTCACATCCATGCAATACCCAGGGTATTAGCATTTTGACAATACAAAGAGAACTAGACTTAGACCTGTACATGCTGTGAGTTTTATTACGATAGAGGAGCCCTGATCTTAGGAAACTTGAGGTGTTATTTTTTTTTTCCTTTAGTAATGAGCAATATATTATTTAGGGCCAGACAGGAGACAGAAACCACGTAATTATTTTCAACAAGAAAAGTTTTAATATAAAGAATTATGAACAGAGAATTGAAGTCATGGGAAATTACCTAGTGAGAATTAAAGAATTCTAATGAATAGAAGAATAGCAAATATATAAAGAACAACCACTGTACTAGGGCTGAGATTAGTATGTAGGTAGAACCTTCCTTCCTCCTGGCTAAGATCTGGATGTCACTGGAAAACTCACAGCCTTGGTCACTGGATGGTGGAAGTTGTTTAAGGATCTTAACAGTGAAACTTGCTGGAAATCTGCTCTCTAGAGTGCCAGGGAAGGTTGTCTGTGGGAACATGCCAAGCCTTGGAACTCACTAGGTGCCCAGGCAAGTTGTTGGCTACTGGGTGCTATTGGAAACAGGAGCTAAGAAGCCACTCTTTCAAAAGGGTAGGGTACCTCTGTGTGTGGGTTGGGCCTGAGTAGTCAGCTCCTTAGATGGCCAGATCTACAAGGCCTGTGGTGTGCATGAGGCCGAGGAGAGAAGGTGCAGAACAACACACGCTGGTTTCTGGGGCTCCTGGCTATGCTGCCCCGTCCCCAGTCAAGGCCTGGACAGTGTGCAGTAGCCAAATGCTGAAGGAAGCTGAGCGCTATAGGAACCTAACCATGTGGGTCTGAGGAATGGAGGAAAGTTGTTTCTTGGAAGCCTGGTGAGTGAGCCAAATCAGAAACAAAAGAGAAAAACTCTTTTTCCTCCACTGTCCCTCCAGCATCCACTACTGAGAAGGTTTTTACATATTGCTAGCTGGAAAAAAGGAAACATTTAGAGAGCTCATCTCCATTATCACAGAGCAGGCTCTGAAGGGTAAATTTGGAGCTGAGAGGCAATACATTGTAACTGGCATTGGCTAAAAGCATTCCTGCCTTTTGCTCTTGAGAAAGATACTATGTTTTTCAAGGTTGTTTAATATGTGAACATCCTGGAAAGATGAGCTGGAACATCCTAGAAATGACGGCATGGCAGTCAGTATGCTACTCTCAAGATGTGTACAATTGTCTCCCAACAGTGGCTACTTGAGTCAAAAATTCATAGACACTATTCCTCTACTCCTTCTAAAGTATAGGAGTTTCCAGGAGTGGATGCCCCTTGAGGATGACATTTTCCATGTTCCTTTGCATCAAGGCAGGGTCATGGGACTAGTCCTCACTGATGGGATACTGAGTGGAAGTTATGTATTTTTCCTGGACTTTGGTAAGTAGGCCCTTTTCCTGGATTTTAGTAAGCAGGCCCTTCATCCATGGTGGCTACAAGCAGAGTGTTCTGAGGCAGCAGAGAATGACAGAGTCACAGGATGGAAATGTCTAGATCCCTGATCACCGTGTGGTGGGAAGGTGGCACATCAGACAGGGACGCCCACATTGGGCTCCCACAGGAGTGACACTACACCTCCGTAGTGTTAAGTCAGAGATCCCTCAATGTTTCAAGTTACAGTTTCTTAGTGTCTCAATACTTTTTTTCATGATGCACCTATATCAAAAGAAATACACAACAGGTCTATTTATTAAGTAATCAAACCAAAAATACCTCAATAACAATTGATGTTTTAAGAACTTAGTAGACATTTGAAATAGTAACATGCTTAATAGAAAAAAAAATTTCTATTTTATTCTTAGCCACACTTAGGTACCTATGAGCTAGGTGAGTCTGCTGACACAGCATAACTTCTCAAGCTTTAGAATCAGACTGGACAGTGATACTGTCATTTTGGTCACAATGAGTTTTACATGGTACTTTCTTCTTTTTTTTTTTTTTTTTGATACAGAGTCTCCCTATTTCACCCTTGGTAGAGTGCTCACAGCTCACAGCAACCTCCAACTCTTGGGCTTAAGCGATTCTCTTGCCTCAGCCTCCCAAGTAGCTGGGACTACAGGCGCCCCACCACAACACCCGGCTATTTTTGTTGCAGTTGTCATTGTTATTTAGTGGCCTGGGCCGGGTTTGAACCCACCAGCCTCGGTGTATGTGGCTGGTGCCATAACCACTGTACTATGGGCGCCAAGCCTGTGTTTGTTTCTTATACCAGCTAACATCATTCTAACTGGTATAGGATATATTGCAATTTATTCAACCAATTTCCTAGTAATGGACATTCAGTTATTTCCAGCTTGTTTTCTCTTATAAATAATACTTCCATGAATTTCCCTGTATACAATATATATTCTTACCTACATCTGCTAACCTATCCCTTCCCCTAAGCTGCACCAGCATACTGTAAACATGCCTTGCAATTTTACTGATAATTTTCCCCCATTTGTTGTAGGAAAATCTATATTTTCATTTTCACTTTTCTTTTTTTAAAAAATTTATTTTGTTTTTTTTTTTATTAAATCATAGCTGTGTACATTAGTGCAATCCTGGGGTACAGTGTGCTGGCTTCATATACAATCTGAAATATTTTCATCCAACTGTTCGGCCTAACCTTCATGGAATTTTCTTGGTTATTGTATGAAAACATTTGCATTCTGCATTTAGTAAGTTTCACCTGTATCCTTCTAAGATGCACCATAAGTGTGATCCCACCATTTGCCCTCCCTCTACCCAACCTCCCCCCTTTCCCTATATTCTTGTGCTGTAGTTGGGTTATAGCCTTCATGTGAAAGCTATAAATTAACTTCACAGTAGGGCTGAGTATATTGGATACTTTTTCTTCCATTCTTGAGATACTTTGCTAAGAAGAATGTGTTCCAGCTTTATCCAAGTAAATATGAAAGAGGTAAGGTCACCTTCTTTCTTTAAGGCTGCATAATATTCCAAGGTATACATGTACCACAATTTATTAATCCATTTGTGGATCAATGGGCACTTGAGCTTCTTCCATGACTTAGCAATTATGAATTGGGCTGCACTAGAATAAACATTCTAGTACAGATATCTTTGTTATAATGTGATTTTTGGTCTTCTGGGTATATACCAAGTAAAGGAATTATAGGATTCTATAGGATATAGGATATGGCAGGTCTATTTTTTGAGCTCTGAGTATTCTCCAAACGTCTTTCCAAAAGGAACGTATTAGTTTGCATTCCCACCAGCAATATAGAAGTGTTCCCATTCTGAGGGCTGTCTGCCTGTTACACTTACTGTGTTCTTAGCAGTACAGAAGCTTTTTAGTTTGATCAAGTCCCAGTAGTGTATTTTTGATACTGCTTCAATTGCCTGGGGAGTCCTCCTCATAAAAAATTCACCCAGGCCGATTGCTTTGAGAGTTTTCCCTGCACTTTCTTCTAATATTTTTATAGTTCCATGTCTTAAGTTTAAATCTTTGATTCAATGAGAGTCTATCTTGGTTAATGGTGAAAGGTATGGGTCCAGTTTCAGTCTTCTATAGGTCGCCAACCAGTTCACCCAGCACCATTTGTTAAATAGGGAATCTTTTCCCCACTGAATGTTTTTAATTGGCTTGTCAAAGATCAAATAGTGGTAAGTAGCTGGGTTTATCTCTTGGTTCTCTATTCTGTTCCATATATCTATCTCTGTTTTTGTGCCAGTACCATGCTGTTTTGATCACTATTGATTTATAGTACAGTCTCAGGTCTGGTAATGTGATTCCTCCTGCTTTGTTTTTATTTCTGATTAATGTCTTGGCTATTCAAGGTTTTTTTCTGATTCCATATAAATGATGTATTATTTTTTCAAGATCTTTAAAATATGACAGTGGAGCTTCAACAGGAATTGCATTAAAATTGTATATTGCTTTGGGTAGTATGGACATTTTGACAACGTTGATTCTTCCCAACCATGAGCATGGTATGTTTTTTCATTTGTTGACATGTTCAGCGATTTCTTTTCTTAAAGTTTCATAGTTCTTTTTATTGAGATCTTTCACATCCTTTGTTAGATAAATTCCCAAATATTTCATCTTCTTTGGTACTACTGTGAAAGGGATAGAGACCTTGACTGTTTTTTCGGATTGGCTATTGTTGGTATATACAAAGGCTACAGATTTATGGGTGTTGATTTTGTAACCTGAGACATTGCTGTAATCCTTTATCACTTCTAAAAGTTTTATTGTAGAATCTCTGGTGTTTTCCAGATATACAATCATATCATCTGCAAAGAGTGAAAGTTTGATCTCTTCTAACCCTATGTAGATACCCTTGATCACCTTTTCTTCCCTAATTGCAAAAAAATATGGAATGCTTCACGAATTTGCGTGTCATCCTTGAGCAGGGGCCATGCTAATCTTCTCTGTATCATTCCAATTTTAGTATATGTGCTGCCGAAGTGAGCACCATTGCCACTTTTCTCACGAATGGATATTTGATCCGTGTAACATAGTGGGCAAAAAATCAAAACAAACCAACACAAGACCTCCAAGACTCCAAATCTGAGCTTTGTTTTAATATGAGGTGTGTATTTGTGTGATTACTAGTGGGTTTGGCATCTTTTTCATGTTTACTGTTGGTTTTCATTTCTTATCCTGAGAATTAGCAGTTCTTAGGTCCATTTTAAAAATTGGGTTCATAAACTTTATTATACAAATTTATCTACCATATGAATTTCAAATATTTTTGTCCTAATTTCTTGCTTATCTTTTGACTCAAATTATTATTATTTTTTCCTTTAGAAGCTTATCTGTCAGGGTTCTTTATTAGGTCAGCTTCTGGACTGAGTCTCCTGCCTTATGGAGAAGGCCTCTACTCATGCGTCCTCTGGATAATGAACAGGTAGCCACACCCACAAAGGGGTCATCCCACCCACCTGCCCTTGGATTTGAACTGGTGATCTGCATGGCTGTCTCCTCCACAGAAAGAAGGCAGAGGCTGTGTTTTATTCCCTTGTCACTGCCAGTGCTCATAGCTTCTCAGTGGCTTTCAACAGAATGAGTTTGTCTTTGTTGACGTGTGATCTTGTCCAACCCCTTCATTTTACAGGAGGCTACAGTCCGGAGGAAAAGTTAGGCGAGGCTAGAGTCACAGGCAGAAGGACCAATTTCTTAACCTCTCTGCTCCAAATTCACCCTTCAGAACCTGTTCTTCTGTGAGCGTCTCTCCTTCACAGAGCAATATTAAGCTTTGCCAGTAGAGGGCGCTGAGGGTCAAGGCAGGAGGCAGGGGTTCCTCCTTTTAGATCCAGGATGCAACGGTGTGCTTCTGCTGTGTTTGTTTGCTGCTACTTATATCCATAGTCTGTTCAGGGATGCTTTACTGCAGCTGTGTACCTAGTGTCCCTAGGTGACTTTGCATCCTTGGCCTGAACCCAGTGATATTCCTGCAGCCCTCCCCATGCATACACTGCACAACCCACCTTTTCCCCCATGCCAGGGCCCAGATCCTCTGTGCCTTCACCCACCAGCCTCAGCACCCCAGTGTACTGGAGGGTTGTCCCAGGCCTGCTAGGCCACTGTGATCCAGTGCTGGCCTGGGAAAAATAGCAAACTTGTCAGTCACCCAGTAGGCTGCCAGCCACACCCTCTCCATCAAGGTTTGAATCCTGTCTTGGGAATGGCCACCCCCTTTCAAGACTGTCCTTTGTTATATGCTCCATCATCCTCAGAGTTTGCATTTTATTGCTACTATCGTCTTGCAGCTTACTAATTCTTCATATTAAACTTCTCCTTGTTTAAATCACCCTGTGATTTCTATCTCTTGATTGGACCCAGTATAATAGATTGTTTAATGGGGTCAAATGATTTGAGTCCCAACTCTTATTCACCAGTTGTGTGATCTTTGATGAGTCACTTAGGGCTCGGCAAGTTTCTGTTTTCTCCTCCTTAAGGGCTGTTCATGTGTTGTGCCTTTGAGACCTGTAATTGAGACTATATCTCATCCCCTTCACTAGGTGATGGGTGGCTCAGTGAGTAGGGTGCCGGCCCCATATACTGAGGGTGGCTGGTTCGAACCCAGCCCCAGCCAAACTGCAACAACAACAACAACAACAACAACAACAACAACAACAACAAAAATAGCTGGGCATTGTGGCAGGCACCTGTAGGCCCAGCTGCTCGGGAGGCTGAGGCAAGAGAATCGCCTAAGCCCGGGAGTTTGGAGGTTGCTATGAGCTTTGA